>PVHP010010691.1:0-47001 GCA_004024765.1 Zapus hudsonius | reverse complement strand
GAGAGAGAGAGAGAGAGAGAGCGCGCACCAGGGCCACCACCTTGTGGGTCTGGCTTATGTGGGTCCTGGGGAATTGAATCCGCGGCCTTAGGCACTGGAGGCAAGTGCCTTAACCGCTGAGCCATTTCTCTAGCCCCTGAGTTTTCTTAAATTGATATTTGCTGGCACATTTCCTGATTTGGGTATTTTAAATGATTTCATTATTTAGAAATCTGATTAGTTCTTGTGAACTTTGGCTGTGGTCCTGTGCTTGCTAAAAAGGCAGGCATTCTGTCACTGACCTGTGTTCCAGCTCCCAGTTTTTTTTTTTTTAAAGGGTCTCTATGTCCAGGCTGCCTTGAATTCACAATCATCCTATGTTAGCTCCCCGAGTAATAGGATTGCTGTTGGGGGCATTTTATTTATCTATTTATTTATTTTTTCGTGACAGGGTCTCGTGCAGCTCAGGCTAGCTTGTACTGTATAACCTGGATTTAACTGTGGCATGGATCACAGTTATGGCAGCAACACATAAGCCTCCCTCCAACCTAGCCTCACCTACTTGTCCCTCCATCTAGGCCCTTGGGCCTAGAGGCTCCATACCAGCTACTTTGGGCCATAGCTTTTAAAAAATTATTTGAGAGAATTAATGAACAATTCCAGGGGTCTTGTTGCTGCCAAGGAACTCCAGATGTGTGTGCCATTTTGTGAGTCTGGCTTTATGTGCTGGGGATTGCCCAGGCTGGCAGGCTTTGCAAGCTAGCACCTATAACTTGTGAGCCACCTCCCCAGTCCCATTTTTTTTTTCTATACAGCAATGTTTATTTTCTATTTTTTTTAGTCAGGATTCCACTCAGGCTGACCTAGAAATCAATCTGTAGTTATAGGATAGCCTTAAATAAACAGTGATCTTTCTACTTCAGTGCTCTGATTAAAGTCATGTGCCACCACACCAGCTTTCTTTTTAACTTTTAAAGATTAATTTTATGGGCTGAAGAGATGGCTTAGTGGTTAAGGCATTTGCCTGCAATGCAGAAGGACCCAAGTTCGATTCCCTAGTGCCCTTATAAAGCCAGATGCACAAGAGGGCGCATGCATCTGGAGTTCATTTGCAGTGGCTGGAGGCCCTGACATGCCATTCTCTCTCTCTCTGCCTGCCTCTTTCTCTCTCTCTCTCTCTCTCTCTCTCTCTCTCTCTCTCTCTCTCTCTCAAATAAATAAATAAAATATTAAAATTAATTTTATAACTTGCATGAGATATAGTAACTTTAATAAATTTGATTCTCATTATTAAAAAGGAAGATATAAACTATTTTCCTATATGATACTAAGCAATTTGCTGGTTAAACTATTTTAGGTTGAAAATGAATGGCTGTATATTGCCTTTCCCTACCTTAAGTTAACATTTAAAAATTAATATGACCTTTTAAAATATATATATATATATATATATATATACACATATATATATATATATTTTGGGTTTCGAGGTAGGGTCTTGCTCTAGCCCAGGCTGACCTGGACTTTACTCTGTAGTCTCAGGGTGGCCTTGAACTCACGGCAATCCTCCTACCTCTGCCTCCTGAGTGCTGGGATTAAAGGCGTGTGCCACCACACCTGGCTATATTTTAATTTCTTTCTTTTTATTGCCCAAAATTAGATACATTGAGTAAATATTGTGCTTATATTCTCTTTATATTTTATTTATTTCTTTATTTGTAAGGAAAGAGAGAGAGGAGAGAGAGAATGAGAATGGGCACACCAGGGCCTCTAATCACTGCAAACAAACTCCAGATGCATGTGCCACTTTGTGCATCTGGCCTTATGTGGGTACTGGGAATCAAACCCAAGTCCTTAGGCTTTTCAGGCAAGTGCCTCAACTGCTGAGCCATCTTTCAAGCTCAATATGGCCTTTTTCAAGACAAGGTCTTGCTATGTAGGTTTAGCTGGCCTGGAGCCCACTATGTAGCCTAGGCTGATCTTGACATAAGGGCAATCCTCCTGCCTCAGTCTCCTGAGTGTTGCAGTCATAGGTATGAGCCACTTTTTTTTTTTTGAGACTGGGTCTTGCCTTTGATGGTTTCAAACTTGTGATCTTTCCTTCTGCCTTAGTCTCCTAGATGCCAGGATTGCATCTCAGCTAATATATTGCTTTTTGAAGAAATCTGAGCATATTTATTACTTTTCTTCTTGCCTGGCTCTTTTGGCTGTGATGTGACCTCAGACTTTCTTTTTCTTTCTGTTTATGGTTCTTTGAGGCAATGTCTCATGTATACCAGAGTAACCTTGAACTCACTGAGTAGCCTATGAGTGGAATACAGGATAATCCTGTGTTCACTTACCAAGTGCTGGGCTTGTGAGTGTACACCACGCCCTGGCCATGACTATAGCGTTTCAGTATGTTTTAGTTCTCCTCTTGTGCTCAGAATATTTACCTGGTTGCTGTGTTCTATAATTTATAGAACTGTTCTTATTTTTAATTAATATTTTCGTATAGGTATTTCAGGAGCCAACAGAGGAAGAACGAGATGGTAGAAAAAAGAAATATCCTAGTCCCCAGAAGACTCGTTCAGAATCTAGTGAACGAAGGTTTGTGTTCATCTTTAATTAGGAAGACACTTTTTAGTTGGCCTGTATGCAGGGTCAGTAATAGGACTTCTACTCTATACCCTGATTCTATTCTCTCTAAACCTACTAAGGAGTGAGAATGTTGCCTTCTTTCCATTCTGTTTCTTGTTTTTGTCTTACTCTCTATTCCTTTCTATAAACAGTCATCATTATGTGATTTCCCCAGGAGCTCAGGGGTGGGAACAGGCTCCTTAGAGAATAATAATGAAATGTTCCATTTGGTCGGGGGTGCTCAGTGTTAAAGCTATCCATGTCCTTTTATACTACAAATGGTACAGTTTGTGGAATTGTTCACCTGTCCTCACACGGCTGGTTTTCTTGAGGAGAACTTTGTTTCCAGCCTGCTTTTATCCAGATTTAATTTCTAGAATTTTAATAATGGATTAGAAGAGTTATATGATAGTCTTACAACTTAACTAAAAAGCACAGATGTTACAAATTTTGGTGACTCAGGGAGAGTTTTATCCTCTGGATGCATATGGCTTTCATCACTGTGTGTTATAGAACACGTGAGAAAAAAAGAGAAGATGGCAAATGGAGAGACTATGAGCGGTACTATGAGCGGAATGAAGTGTACCGTGAGAAGTACGATTGGAGGAGAGGCAGGAGTAAGAGCCGGAGTAAGAGCCGAGGCCTGAGTCGAAGTAGAAGCCGAAGCAGGGGGCGCAGCAAAGACCGGGATCTAAACAGGAATATTGGTGAGTAGATGAAATGTCTCCCTAAAAACTGTGAAGTAGTTGGTATCACTGAGGGACAAGAAATTTTCATAAAAGTAAATGTATCTTTAATATGTCTAAGCAGTGGAAAATCTGGGATTATCTCAAAAAACTCAATATCGATTTTCTTACAAAGACAGAGCTCTATTCTTGGTTTGTAGTCAAGGAAGTGCATTTTTTTCCTTAAAGCTATTGCTAAGGCACAGTATATGTCAACTTAAGTAATTTTTCATAATTGATATACGGATGTCCTTTAATCAACAAATGAGGGAAAATATTACCATCTTTTGGTGTGCATTATTTTGTATCATAAAATTAATTGATTGGCTCTATGATTGTCTAATGCTGATAAATTTAAAAAGAAAAAAATGACTGATAGCCTACAATATCAGTTTGTAAATCAATGGTTAAGAAAACATTTGAATTAAATATCAGTGAAAAAGATTTTTTCCATTCAATGTAATTGATACTGACAATAAAAAATAAGGTTTTTTTTTGTAAGTTATTGATTTAGATGCCACATTGTTGATGTTCCTGCTTTTAGAATATATCAATAATGAGAACAGTTTGAAATACAGAAACAAAGTGTAGTAAGTTTGGCTAATATTCTCAACTTTGCTATTCTGTGAGGAAATAAACAGTTTAAGGGCATAAATGTGTAATCTCTTTGCTGCTTGTTTTTATTTGTCTCTAAAGCAGAGCACAGGGAAAGATCGAAGTTTAAGAGTGAAAGGAATGACTTGGAGAGTTCCTATGCGCCAGTGTCGGCTCCGCCCCCTAACTCTTCTGAGCAGTATTCCTCTGGGGCTCAGTCTATTCCCAGCACTGTTACTGTCATTGCACCTGCTCACCATTCGGAAAACACAACTGAGAGTTGGTCTAATTACTATAACAATCATAGCTCTTCCAATTCTTTTGGTCGAAACCCACCACCAAAGAGGCGATGCAGAGATTATGATGGTAAAATCACCTTCTATGTATTGTACCTTTGAGTTCTAGTGCATTAAATGCTGCATGTATTGAGATACCTTTTCATTAGAGCCTGATTTTTGTTAAAAGCATTTTGTTAAATGGAGAGAAGAATCTTTTTGTGTATATGCTAATTTACTTGCTTTATGTAGTGATTTGTCTCTTGTCATGAGAATAGTTAACCCTTCTAAATTTTTTTGGGCGGGGTCTTCTTAAGACATCCTCTCATTATGTAGCCATAGGGTACACATACAGTATAGTGGCATTTCAGTACTGTGTGTTATGTGTAATGATCAGATCAGCATAACTGATATGCGCATAACATCTAACATTATCTTTTTTTTTGTGGGAATGTTTTGGGAACATTCATATTTTTTCTACCAGTTATTTGAAATAATTATTGTCAACTATAGTGATTGTACTATTAGGTTATTCCTCCTATCCAATTGGATTTATTTATTTATTAATTTTTTTGAGGTAGGGTCTTTAGCCCAGGCTGACCTGGAATTTACTATCTAGTCTCAGTGTGGTCTCACACCCACAGTGATCCTCTTACCTCTGTCTCCCGAATGCTGGGATTAAAGGCATGTATCTTCACACTTAATATTTGTTTATAAAATCCTTGAGTTCTTATTTTTTAAAAATAAGACAGTTCTTATTTTTTTCCAAATTAAGACAATTCAATTTAAAAAAAAGTTAATCTGTGTAGACCAGGCTTGCCTCAAACCTGCTAGATAGGTAGCTCAGGCTGGCCTCAAATTGCAATCCTCCTACCTCAGCCATCCAAGTGCTAGGATTATAGACATCACTACTACATCAGATTCTTATTGTGAAAATTTAATAGCCAGTTGGCCAGTAATAGCAGTTGGTCACCTAGTCTTGACTCTACCATTTTCTTACCTCAGTCTGTCTTCTCATAGTACAGAGGAGGGAAAATACCTGTCTACACTTCACGAATATGTGATGATTAACAGAACACTAAGAAAAATCTTTAACTCCTTCAAGAAACTTTGGAAATTAGAATGTTGAGCTTTTGTTCTCTGGACTTTTACCTAGATTGTAATAGAAATATTGTTTTCTATTCTTGCAGAAAGAGGATTTTGTGTGCTTGGTGACCTTTGTCAGTTCGATCATGGAAATGATCCCCTCGTTGTTGATGAAGTGGCTCTGCCAAGTATGATTCCTTTCCCACCCCCTCCTCCGGGGCTTCCTCCCCCTCCTCCTCCTGGAATGTTAATGCCTCCAATGCCAGGCCCAGGCCCCGGACCAGGCCCAGGCCCAGGCCCTGGTCCTAGTATGCGACTTCCTGTTCCTCAAGGACATGGTCAACCTCCACCTTCAGTTGTGCTTCCCATACCAAGTAAGTACGTGCTGGCTTAATCTTTGTTTTGGTTATGAATTCTATATAGGAGAACCTAATTCTTTTTGCTGAGCATTCTGGCTAATGTATTAAAAAAGAATAATTATAGAATTTTAAATATATACCCATAATCAGTATTTTTTTTTTTTTTTTGCTGTCGTTATATGGTATTATTTATGGTATCTACAGTATAATTTCTTTCTGTCCGGCCTGACCTGAGGACAAAATCTTGCTAGTTGATAGCATCTTAAGATATCAGAAAGGCCATGCTAATATTTAATGATTACAGAAGCCAGTGTAGCTTCCTGCTTTTGAGGTGGGGTCTAGGAATCAAGGGCTGTGCTTTCTTCACTGAGCCGTCTTCCAGCACCCTTTTCACTTTCCACATTGGCCTTGGACTTGACTTATTTATATATTTTTTATATTATTACTGAGTTTAGGGAAAATCATAATTTGTGAGGTTAATTTAGGGTAAATTGATACCTAGGACAGGGCTGGGGTAGTTCCATACACGTGGAAGATTAAGCATAGAAGCCCCTTCAAATAACAGACCAGAGAGGATTAAGAAACAGTGAAGGACTCAGGAATCAAAGATAAATCTTACATATAATCAAAATGACAGGGTACCTGGCAAGAATAAAAATAATGAGGCCAAGAAAGTATTATTCCCCCCTCCCCTTCCCAGCAAGGCTAGAAAGGAAGAACAAACTATGTGGGTAGGCTTTGAACTTGAGATCCTCCTGCAGGAGCCTCCTGAGTAGCAGAGAATATAGACTTGGCTTTATTTATAGTTCTAGGGTTTAAATCCTAGGCCTTACGCATTTTAGGCATATTTTCTATCACTGAGCTACATCTTCACCACTGCCATCCCCTTCTCTTTCTTTTTATTTTTCCCAGGTAGGGTCTTGCACTAGCCCAGGCTGACCTGGAATTCACTATGTAGTCTCAGGCTGGTCTCGAACTCACAAGATCCTCCTACCTCTGCCTCCTGAGTGCTGAGATTAAAGGTGTGTGCCACTACACCTGACATCTTTCTTTTTTTTTGTAAATGTTATTATTATTTTTTTTTATTAAGTAGAAACTTAATACAGATCATGTGCTGGTGCCTCCATTTCTCTCCTCCCTGCCCCCATTCCATTGTGGGCCCTCAGTGGGATTGCTGGTATGCGCCATGGGGTTTGTTGTGTGAGCAGCAGTCATTCATTGGGGCGAGGGGACACAAAATGCCCTTAGATATCTCCCACCATGGCTCTTATCATCCTTCCACCCCTCCTTTTGCAAAGTTCTCTGAGCCATGGTGGGTGAGTTTTAAGTCTGCTTTAATGTTGAGCTCAGCAGCTTCTAGATTTCTCTGTGTCCAAGGTGTCTGTCTTCTTCACCCTGGTTCGGGTTGTCAGGCTCACTGTGGAAGCAGCACTCTTGCTCATCTCTGTGGTTTCACTTGGGTCCTAGCTGATGTTAGGTCCACCCCCATTAAAATTTTTTTTTTCATTTATGAAAGAGAGAATGGGCGTCCAAAGGCCTCCTGCCACTGCAGATGAACTCCAGATGCTTGCATCACTTTGTGCATCTGGCTTTACATGGGTACTGGGGAATTGAACCCAGGCTATCAGGTTTTGCAAGCCTTGCCTTTAACCACTGAGCCATCTCTCCAGTCCCACCACCTGCTTTTTTTTTTTTTTTTTTTTTTTTTCGTTTTTCGAGGTAGGGTCTCGTTCTAGTCCAGGCTGACCTGGAATTCACTGTGTAGTCTCAGGGTGGCCTTGAACTCACAGTGATCCTCCTACCTCTGCCTCCCGAGTGCTGGGATTAAAGGCATGCGCCACCACGCCCGGCTCCACCACCTGCATTTTAAAACTTGGTGGTACAGTATTTAACAAGCAGGTGTGAGGCCTTCCGTTTTGTCCCTACCATAAAAAATCCAAGAATTCGTAAATATAATTTAGTGCAGTCTTTTGTACTCATTCCTAAGATACCTGTAGTATAGAAAGCATTAAAGTTGGTAAAGATGTAAAAGAATGTAATATATCGATGCTGTTATATATTGATGCTTTCAACTTTTCTTGGTGGTGCTGAAGATTGAACGCAGCATGGTCATGCATATTCTGGGCAAGTGCTTTACCACTAGATTATATCCATAGTCCTTAATTTAGCATTTGTGAATATTAAATATAATTGTAGAAATTTAATTTGCCTTTTAGCTTTGTAGCTTGAGATTTTTTCCTAAAGTTTTTAATATAAATTTTAATAGAACATACTATTTCAATGTAAGAGCATACTTCTATAAATAAGCTCAAGAATATCACTTCCCCCAACATTTGGATTATCTCAAAACTTTTCATTTCTCTTTTTTTATTTTTCATTTTACTTTTTTTTCCCCTGGTGCTGGAGATTAAACCCAGGGCTTCATTCATGCTAGGCAAGCATTCTGCCACAGAGCTACATGCTTAGCCTTTTGGTTATGTCTCCTCCTCCTCCTCCTGACTTCATTAGATAAAGAGAAGGAAAGAGGAAGTACAGAGAGTTCTTACATGAGAGAGGCAGGAAGGGGTAGAGATCCCCTGTAGATCCCTCCGTACTCCCCGCTATTTTATCTCAGTAGGACTGTGTGGGGCGGGGGCGCTTACCAGAGCCAGGACCTGGAAGTTTAGGAGAGGTGAACAGCCAAAAAGAGCTATTTTTGATATTTTACACAGTGTTCAGTTGCAGACATTTCAGCGTGTTTATCACTCTGCTTATAAATCCATTGTTTAGAAAATTTCAAGTCCTTCCCCAATCATTTGCTATTTCCATCTGCAACCACTTGAGGGTTTCTTCACTCTTAATTACTTTTGCCTGTTGTAGAACTAAGAATGCTATTTTAATTATACAACTAAGTGCTTAAACCTGCATGTCAAATACTCTGATTCCTCTCAAACCCAACTAGATCTTTTAAGTATGAATCTCAAGTTAGTACTAATATTGTGAGTATTTTTATTAGGAAACATTCATGCTGTACTTCTTGCTTTTTGTAATCTGTAGGACCACCTATTTCTCAGTCAAGCTTGATAAACAGTCGTGATCAGCCTGGGACAAGCACAGTGCCCAATCTTGCACCAGTGGGAGCAAGACTACCTCCTCCTTTGCCCCAGAACCTCCTTTATACAGTATCAGAAAGTAAGTGAATGTCTGGCTTTAAATTGCTAGCATATAGAAAAGCCAAGTTTTCTCCTATCAGTATTACCCTTTGAAAAATTAATTTTTATTCTTATAGAGTACATAACTATAAAAATTATGTTTGTATCCACAGAGGAATTTACTGTGTGGCTATATTTTAATTGTTCTTTAAAGATAAGGTCTTGTGTTTTGGAGAAGCCTCCTCTGCTGTAGACTAGCAACATTCAGTCTCTTCCATAGTCCCTACCATGAAGTAGTGACATTTAGTTTCTTCTAAAGGAATATATTTTGAAGCTTCTAAGAGATATACAAAAAAATCAGGTAAAGTACTAATTGTTTGGTTGTTTAAAAAAAAAAATCCTTTCCCCAGAAATAGTTTTAAAAAGGTAGTTGGTTGAGCTTGGCATGGTGGCACATGCCTTAATCCCAGCACTTGGGAGGTAGAGGCATGAGGCAGGAGTTCAAGGCTAGCCTCAGCTACATAGTAAGTTCAAAGTCACCCTGGGTTACTTGAGACCCTGTCTCAAAATACCAAAACAACAAAAATTGGCAGTTGATTGTTTAAAATCATCAGATTGTGACATTCTCTGCAGAACAGTTAATTATGGAAATGTTCAATTTTTTTATATATGTATATCATAAAGTTTGTTTTTCCTCCTGAACATTGCTTCATCTCATATGGGGAAGCACTTGAGCAAAGCAGTTGAACATAGTTTCAGATTCTTGTTACTTCTTTGTTGCCTTAATTTTT
The DNA here is from genome assembly GCA_004024765.1 of Zapus hudsonius. Taxonomy (NCBI): domain Eukaryota; kingdom Metazoa; phylum Chordata; class Mammalia; order Rodentia; family Dipodidae; genus Zapus; species Zapus hudsonius. The sequence continues at coordinate 37,442 of PVHP010010691.1, read as the reverse complement.
TTTCCCTTGTAAAGTGAGAATAATAATGTTACTTCATTTAAGTCCTTTTTAGAAATAAATTACTTAATACATAAAAGGCATCTAAAAAGTCTCTTGGCATCTAGTGAGCTATAAGGATTATTATTGTAGTTATTAGTTTTTCTTCAAATTTAAACCTCTCTGAAGTCAGACCTTTTAACTCCCTCCCCTCAGGGTCTCTCTCACTCTAGCCCAGGCTGACCTGGAACCCACTCTGTACTGCAGCTTGGCCTCAGATGCACAGTGATCCTCCTATCTCAGCCTCCTGAGTACATTTGCCAGTGGAAATAGAATTGAAACTTTCATATGGCTAACTCATTACCATTTTTATTTTATTTTATTTTTATTTATAAAAAATTTTTGAGAGAGAATGGGCATACCAGCACCTCCAGCCACTATAAATGAACTCCAGACACATGTGCCAGCCTGTACTTGTGGCTTTACGTGGGTACTGGGAAATTGAACTCAGGTCCTTCTGCTTTGCAGGCAAACCTTATTAATCGCTAAGCCATCTCTCCAGCCCTACTTTTATTTTTTAATGTTAGTGGTTCTTGAACCCAAGCCTCTAGCATGCTAGGCAAACACTGTATATCTGAGCTACATCCCCAGTCCTGCTTTACTTTCTTTTAAATCTAGATAATTAGAAAGTTATTTTCTTTGAAGTATCTCACTGTTTCTGTTGTAGCCTCTCTCCTCCACATTCGGATTGTTGCTTGACAGCATTATGTTTTATTGCTCCTCCTTCCCTAAGCTGCACCATATGATATACTTTAGTCACCATTTCCTTCTGAGCCATCAATAAACCCCTCTCTGGGCTTCTGACGCTTTCTGAAATTTACCTTTCCTGAATCTTTGTCAATTATTTCCCAAAATGCACCTTTTCTGATGAGACTACCTGTCACTTCTCTGTGCCCCTCTCAGGACCCAACTTTCTTTTTACTTCTTTACTCCAACCCATGTCCTTTCACTTTTGTTGTTTACTGGTTCAGATCTTCTAAGTATGTGGGAAACATTGCTGTTTTAAACTTCTAAATAATCCAAAGTATTTATTACATAATGATACATATGTGTACATAACACACACAGGGCCAGTTTGAGTTTCTTTTCACGTATGTAAGTCTTGTATATAACTGATCTTCAGAACAGAAATAATATTGGGTGGGTAGTTTCTTCTTATTTCATGTCTAGCATTTTGTAGTCTTCTGATCACCATCGTATCTTTTCAAGGTACAAACTTGTTTTATTGCTACTCATATTTTTTTTTACTTATGGGAAATCTTACATACACATAAAGAACATAGTATAATGAACTCATGTACCGTGTCATCAATTTTTGTATGCCCACTATTTGCTTATGGTTTGCTTATGGCTAACCCCTTTTCATCTATTTCCAGCTGTTAGCTGTTAACAATTGCTTCTGAATGCATTTTCTGTTTATAAATATGAAGAATGGGAGCTATTTCAGTCTGTGGATGACATAATTTTATACTGCTAAATTCATTATTGTAACTCATGGTAAAAATCCCATTTTGTTTCAAGTTTTTGAAAAAGTTGACAATTTTCCATTATTATATGAAATTTAACATTGTTACTAATTCTCTAAATACACTCCACTTTGTTTGAATTTTCTTTTATCATACAGTTACTATTTATTTCAATGACCTGGCTTAATCTTTATTAATTTTTCTTTGAGGCAGGGTCTCACTCTAGTCTAGGCTGACCTGGAACTCACACTGTAGTCCCAGGCTGTCCTTGAACTCAGACATCAGCCTCCCTATCTAGCACTGGAATTAAAGGCCACCTCTGACTGAGTGGAAGAATTTAATAGTGGGAACTGTATTTCAGAAAACATGAAAAATAATTAAAGCGTGTATTTTGCTATTAGAGTGTCTTCAAAACACAGACAACAATGAAACATAAAACCGGTGTGATGCATCTGTAATCTCAGAGATTTGGGAAGCTGAGACAGGAGGCTGTGGGGTCAGCCTAGGTGCATAGCAACAACACGAGACTGTCATTTCACCTCTTGTCCACCCCACCAAAAACAAACAGCCAGCAATAACAAAAAGAAAGTAATCATGTAAAATACAAGTTCATTTTTGTGGTAATTGTTTTAGAAGTGGAAAATGCTTGAAGAATAAAAAGAATTACTTCATTTTAAAACGGAATAGAATATTTATAGGTACTGAGAATGCTATTTCAAATGGTCATAGTTTATGAAAAACTGGCTTTTTATGGTTTTTGAGTTAGAATGTTATAGGTCCCTTGAAAATGACATAAATCATGAGATAAAACAGTAGTATTACATTGCTATTAAAATTAACTGTTTTGGGGTTTGAGAGATGGCTCAGTGGTTAAGGTGCTTGCTTATAAAACCTGATAGTACAAGGTTTAATTCTCCAGAACCCACATGAAGCCAGATGCACAAAGTGACACATGCATTTGGAGTTTGTTTGAAGTGGCAAGATGTTCTGGTGTGCCCATTCTCTTTGTGTCTCTGTCTATCTGCTTGCAAATTTAAAAAAATACATATTTCAAAAATTAACTGTTTTCACAGAAGAACTTAATTGTTTTAAATAGATTTGAACTCGCCATTCAGTGCATCCCCTACCTTTCTGGTGCTGTCCTCTACTAGCCTCACAGACCATTTTAAATTTACTTTTTTACCCCCCTGTTTTAGGTCTCCCCTCTGTTCTTCCCTCCTTTCCTCCCTCCCTCCTTTTTTCTTTCTTTGTTTTTTTTTTCAAGGTAGGGTCTTACTCTAGCCCAGGCTGACAACAGAACTCACTCTGTATTCTCAGGTTGGCTTTGAACTCACAGTGATTCTCCTATCTCTGCCTCCTGATTACTGGGATTAAAGGTGTGCACCACCAGGCCTGGCTTACTTGCTTTAAAAAGTTGAAATATTTTATACCTGCTAATAAGCACATTGAAGTGGATGTGCAAAAAAAAGAATTGTACTATATAAATCCCAGAGTCTGGCAAAAATTGAAGGTATTCTTTAGATGAATTCACAGTGATGACCTTTATCATTCCGAAAACACTTTTCCTTCCTATGAGATTTGCTCAGTTCTGTGGGATTCCTATCATTTCTCTATGTAGACATAGTGAGTTTAATGTGTGGAAAAGCACATCATGATCTGATTGAGCTTCTGTGCTTATATTTTACTTTTATGTTGGTTTCACATTCTTGTCACAGTGCCCATTTCAGCATAGACATTCATCCAAAGAAATAATTGACATTTGGGTACTTGAAAGTTTTCATTTCTTCTTTACAAATGTCTCCTAAGTTCCTCCAATGCACTAGGCATTAGGCTCTTAGAACATCCAGTATGTACAGGGACCTTGTATTTATTTGTTTCTGTGAATACTCAGAAATATGCTGTCTGTTCTAAGTATAGCTGGAATTCCAGATCTGTCCCTAGAAAAACCCTAGGGTGACACCTCCTCTAGCTAGGCAGCTGGAGAAAAGCCTTTAGTAAACTTCTGGATCTTGGGGGTCATCCATTCAAAATACCACAGGGGGGTCTTCCTCGATCATTCTCCACCTTAATTGTGAGATAAGGGTTCTCATTAAACCTGGAGCACACTGATTTAGCTAGACTAGTTTACCAGCAACTCTAGGGGATCCTCTTGTCTCTGTCTCCCCAGTGCTTAGATTGTGCTACACTGCTATATCCAGGTCCTCATGCTTGAGTGACAAGAACTTTACCTACTTAGCCATCTCCCCAGCCCTGCATTAGTGTATCTCTTATAGCTGATTAATTTCAAGTTGAATCCAGAAAAGGTTACACATTGTACTTAGTGTGTAGGTATAACACATTATTCTTCATGTTTCTTAATCTGTAACAGTTTCTCTTACCTCTTTTTTTTTAATATTGTTGTTAATCACTGTATACAAATATTTGAAGTTGTAGCTAGGCAGATGACTTAATTGGTAAAGTGTTTGTCCCCCAAGCATGAGGACTTGTTCGGATCTCCAGTGCCCACAAAAAAATACCAGTGCTGTGGAGGCAGAGACAGGTAGGAGAACTCTGGAGCTAAATGGCCAGCCAGCCTAGACTGATTGGTGAACTCCAGGCCAATGAGAGATCCTGTCTCAAGAAAAAGTAGGCAGCATACCTAAGGATGCCACCCCAAATTTTCCTGTAGCCTTCCCATGCACACATATACTTGCACACACACACAAATAAGGAAAGAGAAAGCAGCTATTTTCTTTATCATTTTCTGGGTCTGGTCTTTATTATGTAATAGTCTAGTGCAGTACTTTCTTCTACATGCATTATTGATGTTCTCTAAAGTAAAATATGGCAGTCACTCGGCTTAACCTAAAGCTCAGTTTTTGTAGGTAAGATGAGATAATTATTTCTTTCAATATCTCACTTTTCAGAATGAATTGCTTCCCTAGTATATTCCAAAGGGGGATTTTTGTCACATTTACTGTATCTTATTTCATTAGAGTCCTCTAATGTTAGATTCTCTCTTTGACCAGTGGGAATCTCTTCATTTCCTCCTGTGGCTTTTTAAATTTATTTTTGACATGCCAGTCATTGGTAGTTATCTTGCTTCTTGAGATAAGATATATGATTGTATACCTGGCTCATCTTATAAGTTTTTTGTGCTTACCTAGAATTAGCCCTTTGTCTAATGAACCTTGTTTTCTTTTAGAAGTAGTTTTTAAGGAAACAGTTAAGTACTAAGAAAATCAAGTTTTGTTTGCATAAACGGCCACATCTAAATGCTAGCACTACATAGTCAGTGGTTTTAAAATCTTGTGTAATCTAGCCCCACAGTTTACAGTTTAGTTAGTTACTAATTAGATGTTTTGTGGTGTATCAGAAATTCAAAAGTAGTCATGACATTGAGATAGCATTCTCTTGAGCTGTCTACTTCATTGTGTTATTAGTCATTCTTCTTGGGCATTTTCTGTAATCAGTTGTTCTTAGAACTGCTTTAAGATAACTGAAGATATGTCAGATTGCTTACAATATTCTCATTGAAACTTTGAATGTAAATCTTGAAAGATTTGGTATTGAATGCATAGTAGTCTGCAATATGGTTTTTCACTGCAATATGGTTTCTCTTCTGCGTGCATGTAGAAAGAGAAAGGCTGTAAACGTAGACATCTCTTCTCACTGTTAATGATAAAATCAAGAAATTACTTTGTGGTCTGTTATTAGGTATATTAAAAATCTTTAGGAATTTTTTATTTTTTAAGGATATTTGAATACATATTAAATTTTTTTCTAAATTTGCTTTATTTTGCCAAGTCTTGTAGTGAATGTCTGTTTTTGGATGTAAAGCATTAACCAAATCTTAAAAATTTATATGAATCACATGAGATTGTCAGAGAATTAAGATATTACTAAATAGACAACCAAAAGATGGGGTTACTCCTTCATACTTTGTCTTTTTGTAATCCTGTGGTATAGAAATCAGCTCCTGCTTTTTGTCTGCATAGTTATGTCAGTATTCTTATAAACCCTAATCTTTCAATGAGAGTCTTTAATATCCGGGGCAATTTATACATCCATTGCTTTTCTGTTCCTCTGTGTTTTTATTCAGTTTTTCTTTCTTGGTTATCAAGTTTTCATGGGGATAGAAATTTTCATTATCTTGCTTAATTTTTCTTTCAGATGAATTTTTTAATCTCTTTGAGGTGTGGTTATGGTAGTTTGTTTTGTATTTCTTACTATTTTTTTTTTTTGTATCTAGATGTGGGAATACATTTTTGTGTAAACCTGAAATTTTGTGGTTGGAAGGGTATGGTTGTGCTAAGCATCATACCTGAATAGCTCATTTGATGCACAATTGTGTGGGTAGCTCAGGGCTCCTTTCTGTGATAACTTGATTTGGTCGATTGGTCAGCTTTACACAAAATTAGCATATAGTTAGCCCATTTACTATTCTAAAAGATAAGAGGTTATGCAATACTACTTAATTCATTCTTTCTTTTTACCTGGACGCATCTTAACCAGTTCTGTGTCTGTGCTTTCTTGAGTTTGAATCCCAGTAACATCTTGCTTAATTCCTGTTCCTGTTGGTCTAATTTCTGTTCTTGGCTCACAGTCTGAGGAAGTGCATCATTACCTAAGAACAGCTTGTAACTCTCGATCCCAGCTGCCCTCCTATTCTTTCCTCTGTAGGACAGCCCATGTACTCTCGTGAACATGGTGCTGCTACATCTGAGCGACTTCAGTTGGGGACACCGCCTCCTCTGTTGGCAGCTCGTTTGGTGCCTCCTCGAAACCTCATGGGATCCTCCATTGGGTATCATACCTCAGTCTCCAGCCCCACCCCTCTGGTCCCAGGTAAGCTTTGCTGCCCATGGCCATCCACCTCACTGATCTTTTGTACCTTAAGGTGGTCATCCTGTTCTCCTCTCACAAATCCCCATTCAAGCTCTGAGGTAGTTTTATTTTCTGTTTCTCCTCTTCTTTGGTTTGTCCCTAGAGGGTGCTAGATGATTAGGCTCCTTGTGTGTCTGTCATCTCTGGTGTCCTTTCTATTTACTTTTAGTGCCTTGGTAACTAACAGTCATGCTCCTTCCTTGAGCTGGTTTCTAATTTGGTGGATAGAAAGATAATATCTACTTAAATATTTTCAAATTAATTAGTTATATAAGAAGAACTAGATCAATTTTCTTTAAAACACAAACATCTGGATTCTTTTGATGGATAAACAGGTTCTTTTTTCCTTTCTTCTCCAATGCTTGAAATGGTTACATGTAATGTAGTGATTGTTGAAAACTTGTTCTATTGATATGTGTGTTTTGAAGATTTATGGAGGACTTTGTATCTTGTGAGAATCTTTTTTATTGAGAATCTCTTTAAAAAGCATTTTTTAGTTTGCCTTTAGATTTCATTTTATCATAATTAGCTAAAGGACTTTTTCTGAGACAAGGTTTCATATGTAGACCAAGCTGGCCTTAAATTTACAATCCAGGTGCTAAGTAGGATAACAGGTGTGTGCCATCACCCCTGGCATGACTGAAGAACTATTTTTTAAAATAATTTATATGTTTATTTGCAAGCAGAGAGAATATGAATGAATGAATGAATGAATGATAGAAGGACTGCGCATGCCAGGACCTCTAGTCACTGCAAACAAACTCCAGATGTATGACACTTTGTGCAGCTGACTTTACATGGGTACTGGGAAATCAAAACTAGACTGTTAGGCTTTGCCAGCAAGCGCCTTTAACTGATGAGCCACCTCTCCAGCCCTCTTACTATAGAACTTTTAATATGTTTACTATTGTTATTATGTTAATAAATATGTATTTATATATTATGCAAATACTAGTGGCTGGGTGTGATGGTGCTTGCCTCTAATCCCAGCACAGAGTTCAAGGCCAGCTGGGGAATACAGAATGATTGCCAGCTCAGCCTGGGCTAGAGTAAGACCCTACTTCAAGGAGTTGGGGGGGTGAAAACAGTATACATATATGTACAGTTATAATATATAATAAGGTTATGTATGCTTATTTTATTTTATTTTTTGTGTTTTAAAGGTAGGGTCTCTAGCCCAGACTGACCTGGAATTTACTCTGTAGTCTCAGGGTGGCCTCGAACTCACAGCGATCCTCCTACCTCTGACTCCCGAGTGCTGGGACTAAAGGCGTGCACCACCACACCAGCCTATTTATGTTTCTTCTTAGTTATTTCGTGTATTCCCAGAGCTATAACAAAGTCATTTCACTTTAAAAACTTTCTACAGCATTAACTGTTACAGATTTTCTTTTAGTAGTGCCAAGGAGTAACTGAAAATTTTTAATCAGAATTTGCTGATTTGCTAAAAAGATGGAGCATTTTGTTATTATGTGTTTGTAATTTTTAGAGCACCAACAGTGGAAGGTGTTATTTTTACCTGTCTTCAAACTATATCGCTCAAACATCTAACACCTTTAAATTTAACAAGCATGTAGATGAGATTTACTTTTGAGCTACAGTGCATGTTTTTATCAGTGGGTGATATTCAACTACATTCTGTCTTAAAAAATGTAAGCCAAAATAATGAAATATGAAGTCCAAAGAATAATCTTTGGAAAATTAACTGTTCGCATATCTCACAGAAATGAGTTTGGCTTTATTAACTCAACATTAGGCAGCTTCTATTATAGGAAGACCACTGTGATATTTATTAAATTTATACAAACCATCCTGGTTATTAATTTTCAAAATCACTTAACATTTTATTATAGGAAATAGTTGCTTATCTAATTTTCAAATTTATTTTTGAGACAGGGTCTTACTTTCACCCAGACTGACCTGGAAACTCATTCTTAGCCTAGGCTGGCCTCCCGAATGCTGGGTGTGTGCACCACTACTTCTGGCTTCATTTCCTTTCTGTACAACTCCACTATCTGTTTGCAAAACAAGAAGGAAAGGGCTGGAGAGATGGCTCAGCACTTAAGGCACTTGCCTCCAGTGCCTAAGGCCGAGGGTTCAATTCCCCAGGACCCACATATGTCAGACCCACAAGACTATCTATCTATCTATCTATCTATCTATCTATCTATCTATCTATCTATCTATCTGTCTATCTATGTATCTCTGTATTTCTCTGCTTGAAAGTGAATAAATAAAATAGTTTTTAAAAAAAAACCTAGAAGGAAAAAAATATGGGGGAATAGAAGAGAGAAGATATATCAGCAGTTCTAGTTTTGAGACCAGATACTTTAAAAAGTATTTTATTTATTTGAGAGAGACAGACAGACAGAGAATATGGGCACGCTAGGGCCTCCAGCCACTGCAAATGAACTCCAGACACATGCGCCCTCTTGTGCATCTGGCTGTATATGGGCACTGGGGAATCAAACTCTGGTCCTTCTGCATTGCAGGCAAACGACTCAGCCGCTAAGCCATCTCTTCAGCCCGAGACCAGATACTTTAGAATTGACTTGCACCACAGTATCATGGTAGCTTATTGATGCTTCATGTGAGGAGAGAATTTGTTCATGGAGCTGAAATTAAAGGAAGCACAGGACCAAGGGTCCTGTTTAATCTAAGAGGGTTGAGAATGATATTTGTTCATGGATGACTAACTCCTAGGGGAGGTATTGCAGAAGAGCTCAGAATAGTTCTTTTGGGGTCATTTGCAGATATGACTCTGAATAATGGATTTAGTCTCAGTTGGAATCAGTTTCTTAGGGGTGACCTTACTAAAAATCTGAATGTACCTGATCTGGCTTATACTTGATGTAAACTACTTGAAGAGCCAGGGGTGGTGGTGCATGTCTTTAGTCCCAGCACTCAGGAGGCAGAGATAGGAGGATCGTCATGAGTTAAAGGCCACCCTGAGACTACATAGTGTATCCAGGTCAGCCTGGGCTAGAGTGAAACCCTACCTCAAAAAACAAAAAGTCCATTAAGGAAAAAAGTGGGTCTGGGAGATGGCTCAGTAATCAAAGGCACTTGCAAAACCTTACGGCTCCAGTTCCCTAGTACTCACAAAAAGCCAGATGTATAAAGTGGCACACGTGTCTAAAGTTCTTTTGCAGTGGCAAGAGGTGAGGTGTTCCCATATTCCCTCTCTCAATCTTTGTGCTAAGAAAAATAAAAAAGAAAGAAATCACAAGGACTTCTGAATTATAATTATGAGTACCGGTATCTTCAGTTGTCTTTACCCTTTGATTTTATTCATAGTGAAGAGGATCTATGCCGTGTGGGTTTTCTTCTTTTGTAATTTATTTGAGAATTTTAAAAAAGAATTTATTAAATGATAAAAACTGTAAATTGGAACTTTAAAAAACTTTTTAAAAATGCATTTGTACATATGTGTATTTGAGTGCCTTCCAGTGCCTATGTGGAGGTCAGAGGAAAACTTCATGGTGTCTTGCTTTCTCCATCTTTGAGACAAGTCTCTTTCTTGTTGCAAAGATGCTTCCAGACTGTAAACTGTCAGAGAAGCAGACCTGTGAGCTCATAGTCTCCTGGCTTTGCTTTCCATTGTCATAGGTGCATTTGGGATCAGGATAACATGTACCGCTTTGCATCCAGCTTTACATGCTTTCAGGGGAATTGAACCTGCCAGTAGGCTTTGCAAGCACCAATGTCTTTAACCCTGGAGCAGCACTTAAAATTTTAAAAACAAGTTTTTAAAAGTTATTGTAGAGAAAATACAACAAATGTGATTGATGAGTAGGGTGTTAATATAATTTTAAAAATAAGAAGTTTATCTTTTCTAGCTTTTTTTATTTGAAATATGTTTTAGATAGGAAACCAGGTATTCTCTCTCCAGTTTAAAGAACATAATACTAAATGATTAGATCACAAAGTATCTAGGAATTGATGGGACAAAAATATCCAATAGTATTTTATGTATATGGTATTCATGTGCATGAAAATTGGTCATGTGCCTTGAAGCTTGAACTAGGTGATTAATAAGCAGGATAGAAATGACTGAGTGAATTAATCGGGAAATAGACATCAATATTTGAGATTGAATGCATTTATGTTGTATGATATCATTGTTAACTGTATATATACTGTAACTCAAACATATGGATTGGTGTAATTATATTTGATGAAGAATGTGCATTTTTAGTAGTTGTTTATTTTACAATAATGGGAAATGGTTTGACCTTTCTTGAATTTGTTAAGTGTTTCGTGTTTTTTTTTTTTCTCAGATACGTATGAACCTGATGGTTACAACCCAGAAGCTCCTAGTATTACCAGTTCTGGTAGATCTCAGTACAGACAGTTCTTTTCAAGAACACAAACACAACGCCCCAACCTGATTGGCCTCACATCCGGAGATATGGATGCAAATCCAAGAGGTACGCATGCTTTGAGCTTTTTTTTTTTCTTTTTCTTTTTTTTTTTTTTTCGGTTTTTCGAGGTAGGGTCTCACTCTAGTCCAGGCTGACCTGGAATTCACTATGTAGTCTCAGGCTGCCCTTGAACTCACAGCGATCCTCCTACCTCTGCCTCCCGAGTGCTGGGACTAAAGGCGTGCCACACCCGGCTGCTTTGAGCTTTTTCTGATGGTAAATGTTACACAATAGTTGGATATAGTTCTTACATTGGTATTTCTCATCTTAATTGAGGACATTAGAGTATTTACACCTTCTATAGATGGTGTGATCATCTCAAATGGTTTAATAATTTTTCTTCCAAATTTTATTTCAAAGATATTGTTAGTATATATTTTTAGATACAGAGGATGTTATTTTTTATTTTATTTATTAATTTTAGTTTTTAGAGGTGGGTCTTGGTTTAGCTACAGCTGACCTGGAATTCACTATGTAGTCTCAGGCTGGCCTCCAACTCACAGCGATCCTCCTACCTCTGCCTCCTAAGTGCTAGGATTAAAATGTATACACCATAACACCTGGCAATATTAATGTTTTTTTTTAATGTTAATGTTTTTAATTGCTTTTTTGGTAGGATTTAAGATTGTTTATGCTACGTGGTAGGCCCTGTGATTGATATTAGGCATAGAAATATGAAATGCCTGCTCCATTTTTTTTAAAACACTAATCATTCAAGGGTCTATTTTGTATCCTGAGAGAGTTGTAGCTTTGTGCTATTAACATTAAAAACGTTAAACATTGCAAGTGAGTTATCATTTGGTCATATTTACTACTTAAGATGACAGCTGTGTAGCCAGGCGTAGTGACTGGCTTATTCCTTGTAATCTGAGGTGGAAGCAGGGTCATCCTTGCTACATAGGGTTTGAGGCCTTTGTCTCTCCCTACCCCTCTCACAAAGCTTTCACTATAAAGCATTGGGCAGTGAGAATCATAAGCACTATGAAAAGCATAATGACTTCCAAGTTCTAGAATGCTTTGTGCCACCACAGTGTGTCCTCCATTTGCCTTCTGAAGCACAAATCCCAGAAAGGCAGGGAGCATATCTATTGGTGTCTTCACTCAGTTATCCTCAAGGTCTGATACACTTTAGATGCTCAAGAAATACGGGCTAAGTAAATGAAATCTTTATGTTGTCATTCCCCTTGTCACATGAAAGATGTGCAGCAACATATTCCCCACTCCAGTATCCAACATTGTGGTGCTTTTTGCCTGATGGAGTTGCTGAAGTTGGGTGAAATATTCAGAATATAAGCAGCATTGTTTAGTATTATTTTCTTTTTATTATTTAAGGTTAGTTTTTGACAGTATTTTAGTTATAACTGTTGTAAGTAAAATAAGCAATATATAGTATTGGCTTTGGATTTTCTTCCCAGTGCCATAATTAAAAAATACATACCTGTGGCTGGGGATATTGCTCAGTTTGTAAGAGTACTTGCTACACAAGCATGAGGGCATGAGAGGTCCTGATTCTCTTCAAGTTTGATTCCCCAGCACTTACATAATCAGCTAGACCTAGCCACATCCCCTGTGTTCCCAGTCTTGTGGGGAACAGAGACTATAGAAACACTGGTCAGCTAGTCTCACCAAAAATGGGGTTTGGTGAGTGAGAGACTCTGTCTTAAGAAAACGAGTAAATGAGCCATATTGGAAGACACCAACATTTTCTAGCCTAAGCATGTGTGTGTAAAGGACACAGGCATCTGCACAAGCATACCCATTTACCACACCCCCACACACAACCAAAAAAATTATTCATATGTTATTCTATATTTTAAATATATATCATATGGCATATAAAGTATTATATAGTATATACAGACACCTGTAGAAAGTCAAAAGAAATACCATGAGCACATAAATGATTTCACTAAGATTTTCCGGTTTTTAACATTTTGTTACCTTTGAACATAAATGCTCACTTTTCTCTCTCATGTTCTTCCCCTCCCTTCTCTTGTCCCTGCACCCTTTTTTCTTTCTTGAGCTCTGTGAAAGTAAACACTGTCACTCCTTCAAGGCTTACATACAAGAGCAAAATACCTTCTTAGGAAAACATACTAGCTGGGCATGGTGACTCACACCTATAATACCAACACTCAGGAGGCTGAGGCAAGAGAAGTGCTGTCAATTTCAGACCAGCCTGGGCTACCAGAGTAAGATCCTGACTCAAATAAATAAATAAATTCTATTGCCACACAAGAGAAATCATAATTCCATAGTATCTAAATCTTATGATGTGGTGAACATCTTGTTTGACCAAATGTGGCAGCAGATACTGTTTAATTTATGTCCATTGTAAGAGTAACTAAATTTGTGGAGTGGTACTTTGATGCCACATAAATAAATACCTTGCTCTTCAACTTCAGTTATTTGTCCAATAATTTGTTTGAGTCCATTGATTATCTGTGTTTGAGTTAATTATTACATTGGGTTGCCTTTGAGATTATAAACTGCTACTTCTGCTGCTTCCTTTTTTATTTCTTATTAATATTATTTTGTTTTTTGAGGCAGGATCTTGCTGTAGCCCAGGCTGTCCTGGAATTTAAGCTTGGATTTTTCTTTTTAAAAAGTAGGGAAGGGGCTAGAGAGATGGCTCAGTGGTTAAGACACTTGTTTGTAAAGCCTGATAACCTGGGTTTGATTTCCCCAGTATCCACATAGAAATCCACATACAAAGTAGTACATGCATCTGGAGTTCATTTGCAGTGGCAAGAGGACCTGCAAATGGCATACCCATTTGTTCTCTCTGTCTCTGCTTGCAAAAAAAAAAAAAAAAAAGAAAGAAATGGTTGCTTGGCATGGTGGCACATACCTTTAATCCAAGCATTCAATAGGTAGAGAGAGATATAATTCAAGGCCAGCCTGGAATGAGTTACAGGTCAGCCTGGGCTAGAGTGAGAACCTACCTTGAACCTCTCGTTCCCCACCCCACCCCCAAAATAAGGAAACTTGGGCCATGATAGTACATGTTTGTAATCATGCACTTGAGACACTGAGGATTGTGAATTTAAAGCCATCCTGGGCAACATAGGGAGAACCTGTCTTTAAAAAAGGGAAGGAGGGAGGGAGGAAATGGTAGTAGTAAAATGGTATTCACAGTGGTTTTTACCTTTAGATGATTTTTGTTTTATTTTGTTTTTGTTTTTCGAGGTAGGGTCTCACTCTAGCTCAGGCTAACCTGGAATTCACTGTGTAGTCTCAGGGTGGCCTTGAACTCATGGTGATCCTCCTACCTCTGCTTCCTGAGTGCTGGGATTAAAGGCGTGCGCCACTACGCCCGGCTAGATGAAATATTTTAATCATTTGACTTTCTCCAAAAATTCAATAATTGGAGTTTTTGTTTCCAACAGCTGCTAACATTGTCATCCAGACTGAACCACCGGTTCCTGTTTCAATTAACAGCAATGTAACGAGAGTAGTCCTGGAACCAGACAGCAGAAAAAGAGCTATGAGTGGTTTGGAAGGGCCACTCACAAAGAAACCTTGGCTGGGAAAGTAAGATAATGTACTAATTTAAAATGTGTAATTAATGCTTTTCTTGTTTTGTTGGCATTAGTAAAATTGTTAAAATAGTTTTCATTAACCAGTGATTTTCAAACTATGTGTATCACAGTTAAGATTTCAGGATACCTCATTAGAATGTCATAAAAATTAAAAAGCTGGGCTGAAGAGATGGCTTAATGGTTAAGGCATTTGCCTGCAAAGCCTAGTGACCCAGGTTCAATTCCCCAGTACCCACATAAAGCCAGATACCCAAAGGGGCACATGTGCCTGGAGCTTGTTTACAGCAGCTGGAGGTCCTGCTGGTGTGCCCATTCTCTCTCTCTCTCTCTCTCTCTCTCTCTCTCTCTCTCTCTCTCTCTCTCTCTCTCTCCCTCCCTCCCTCCCTCCCTCCCTCCCTCTCTCCCTCTCTCTCTCTCTCTCTCTCTCTCTCTCTCCCTCCCTCCCTCCCTCCCTCCCTCCCCTCTGCTTGTAAATTAAATAAATAAAATATTTTTTAAAAAATTGAGGCCAGGTGTGGTGGCGTATGCCTTTAGTCCCAGCACTTGGGAGACTTGGGAGGCAGAGGTAGGATTGCCATGTGTTTAAGGCCAGCCTGAGACTACGTAGTGAATTAATTGTAGCTGGAGAGGTGGCTCAGCAGTTAAAGGCACTTGCTTGCTAAGCTCTGAAGGTCTGGGTTCAATTCTTCAGCACCCACATAAAGCAAAAAAAAAAAAAAAAAAAAAAGCCCCCTCTGGATATCTAAAATAAGGTGTTGGGGTTCTTTTCTTTTCTTTTCTTGTCTAATTTTGTTTTTCAAAATAGGGTCTCCCTGTAACCCAAGCTGACCTGGAATTCACTCGGTATAGTCTCAGGCTGGCCTCAAACTCAAGGTGATCCTCCCACCTCTGCCTCCCGAGTCCTGGGATTAAAGGCGTGTGTCTCCACACTCTGCTCTTTTTTTTTTTTTTTAAAATACTATTATGTTTTTTATATATTATTTATTTTTATTTAAAAAAGTTTTTGAGGTAGGGTCTCACTGTATCCCAGGCTGATTTGGCACTCTGTAGTCCTCTTACTTTTGCCTCTAGAGGGCTGGGGTTAAAGGCATGATGTACCACCACTCCTGTCTTAAAATAAGGTTTTTAATATTAGTTGGACTTCTTTTGTAATATTTCATTCTCTCTTCCTTCCCTCTGACCTTCTCTCTTTCCCTCTGTTATATATCAGTAAGGATAAGTAAAAATGGTTTAGTGATTTCTGAAGCATACTAAGTCCTACACTTTACGATCTTTGGAGATAAATCTCTGGACTAGACATGAGATGGGAGACTTAAACAAGATTTATTATTGTTTGTTTCAGGCAAGGAAATAATAATCAGAGTAAACCTGGATTCTTACGGAAGAATCAGTATACAAACACCAAATTAGAAGTCAAGAAAATTCCTCAGGAATTGAACAATATTACCAAGCTCAATGAACACTTCAGCAAATTTGGGACTATTGTAAATATTCAGGTAAAAGTGGCTATTGTGTCAGCGACAAGATTCATGCATTTTATAGGTCTTAGAAAGCTTAACTAGATTAAATGAGTCAGTAGTAATTCTGACATGGTTCCGAAGTATTGCAAACTGTTTCGTATCTGCATATATATGATGGAATTAAGTTGAATTTGTTCTTGTGAATTCACATGGTTCTTTTTTATAGCCCCTTCATGAAAGGCACTGGGCTGATTCCTATATTTTTATTCATAATTCTAACCCTGACCATATGACTTGTCTCCCTACATTAATGTTGTATCTAGAAAGCTGAAATTTTTTTTTTGTAATATTGTTTTGTTTGTTTTTCGAGGTAGGGTCTCACTCTAGCCCATGCTGGAATTCACTATGTAGTCTCAGGCTCGCCTCGACCTCATGGCCATTCTCCTACCTCTGCCACCTGAGTGCTGGGATTAAAGGCCCACGCCCGGCTTAATTTTGTCTTTTGACTCAGTTTCATATTATAGTAAAATAGTTATTGGTTAAGAATGATGTCTAGTCTTGAGAATTTTAGACAGCATAAATTATCTCATATCAAATTAGCCATAGCTATTTTGTTATCCACTTGTTAAGTATTTGAGAATGAATTTGGTTGGCTGTGATTACGGGTACTCCAAAATTAAGATTAGAATCTCAGGTTTGTTTCTCCTGTTACTTAAATGTTACCACAAAACTCACATGTGACTGTGTTTAAGAAAGTATTGGGAGCACTAAGTATTTCAGAGAATTTAATCAGAATTCTTTTGTTTGTGAGCTTTTTTGTTTGTTTTGTTTTTGAGACAGAATCTCTTTGTGGAGCCTAGGATAACCTCATACTTAGAATTTTTTTATCTTAGTCTCCTAAGTCCCGAAATTACAGGAGTGCCCCCAACACACTCAAACGCAAGGTGTTCTTTTTGAGAACTTTTTTGAGAAATTTTGAAGCAACTCTTTCTTTTGGGAATACATTAAACAGCAGTGAAAACTCTTTATTACCCAAATCTTTTATTTAAAATTTTTTGTTTGTTTGTTTTGTTTCTCGAGGTGTAGGGTCTCACTCTAGCCCAGGCTGACCTGCAATTCACTCTGTAGTCCCAGCCTGGCCTCATTGCTATCCTTCTACCTTGAGTGCTGGGATTAAAGGCATCACCATGCCCCACTAAAATGATTTTAATTTCTATTTATATGTGTATGTATGGTTCGCATGCCACAGGGTGCGTATGGATGTCCCAAGATAACATTGAGGTATTTCTGCTCTACCTTCTTGGAGATAGGGTTTTGTAGTCAACTTCCTTGTTGCTGTGACAAAGAACCCAGCCAAAGGCAGTTGATGGGAGGAGTGGGCTTATTTGGCTCACAGACTCGAGGGGAAGCTCTATCATGGCAGGGAAAATGGCAGCATCAGGAGACATCAGGTCAACAGCAACAGGAGAGTATGTCAAACACTGGCACAGGGAAGCTGGCTATAACCCCCATAAGCCTGCCCCAGCAACACAGCTCTTCCAATACCCAAACTGTCCTCAGCTGGGGATCATTTGTTGAGAACAGTGGATCAAACCATTACACAGGGTTTCCTGCTGTTTCAAACAAGCTGCCAGACTTGCAAACTATGAGATTTGTATTCTCCTGGCTCTAACTCCAGGAGAAGCTGCAATTGTTTTAGGCACTGGGATTAAAGATACATGCACCATTTGCCTCTGGCTGTACATGACTGCTGGAGAATTGATTCTGAGCCACCAGGTTTAAGTCAAATGCCTTAAACACTGAGCTATCTCCCCAGCCCTGTCACCCAGATTGTGCTGCTTGTCATTAATGACTATTCATCTCATGATGAAAAGACACTGGTTTTATTTTTTGGCTTTTTGAGGTAGGTTCTTGCTGTAGCCCAAGCTGACCTGGAATTCACTAAGTAGTCTCAGGGTGGCCTTGAATTTACAGCATTCCACCTACCTCTGCCTCCCAAATGCTGGGATTAAAGGCATGCACCACCACGCCCAACTACTGGTTTTATTTTTACGTACAGGTATGTACACATGCATTCTCTTTTTAAAAATACCTTGCCTACTTAAATATAAAGATAAAATCAGACCTCTTTAATTTTTTTTTTCCTCTTAAAAATCTCCTATCTTATTCCTTACGGTATTTAGAAAAATTGAAATGGGTTAACATAAAAAGCTATAATAGTTTACTCAAGCACTTCTATACCATAGGTTGAAATAATCAAACAATAGAAATTTATTCCTCACAGGTCTGGAGGTTAGGAAGTTCAAGATTAAGGTTCCAGCTTATGTAATAGGTTCTTGCTAATGAAGGCTTTCTTCTTGGCTTACAGATAATGGCTTCTCACTATGGCTTCACTTGGTGAAGAGAGGCAGGCATGGGGTGGGGGACAGGAAGAAAGAGATTACTTCTCATAAAGCCCTAAATTTGTGATCTTCTTAGTGAAGATTGAGGGTTAGGATTCCAACATAAATGCATTGGAAGTTTATGTGTTTCTGTTATTTATTTTTAAAGGTTGCTTTTAAGGGTGATCCAGAAGCAGCACTCATCCAGTACCTTACCAATGAGGAGGCAAGGAAAGCCATTTCTAGCACAGAAGCAGTTTTGAACAACAGATTCATTCGAGTTCTGTGGCACAGGGAAAACAATGAGCAACCAGCACTGCAGTCCTCAGCACAGCTTCTCCTGCAACAGCAGCACAGCCTGAGTCACCTTTCACAGCAGCACCATAGCCTAACACAGCATCTTCATCCGCAGCAGGTGATGGTGACCCAGTCTTCTCCCTCATCAGTCCATGGAGGCATCCAGAAGGTAATCGGGTTTACTAGAAATTAAATTTTGCCTCACCAGATTTAGGATTTCTGAATCACAGCCCTTGAGTCGTCTTCTACATTAGAACTATTTGTAGTACAGTCTCAATTCTCACCATTCCAGCTACGTCATCACTCACTTTCATATGTCCTATATCATATTAGGATCCGGTAATGAATACTTGCCCTAGGTATTGGGTGACAGTGAAAGAATGTAGCCAGAGATTGTCTTATGAAGTGATCATTTAATACTGCTCTGTTTTGTTTTTTTTTTTTTTTTTTTTTTTTTTTTGTGTGTGTGTGTAGATATAGAATCGATATTTGTGAAATAGTTATTTTGAGGGCTAGGGTTTGAACCCAGGGTCTTGTGCATGCTAAGCATATGCTATTGTGCAGCATATTTTAGACATCCAGATAAGTATGGGCCATGTAACAACCATTTGTATTTTCACTGCAACACCTAAAAAATAAAGCCTTACAGGTAATTGAAACACCTTCTCAGTTCAGTTTCTTAATTTCTTTCCCAGGATAATAACTATCTTAACTTTGTTTTAAAACTACCATATATGTGTCTCTTTCATACCTTCAGATCATGAGCAAACCACAGACCTCGGGCACTTATGTCCTCAACAAAGCTCCTGTCAAACACCGCTTGGGACATGCGGGCGGTAGCCAGAGTGAAGCGCCACACTTGTTAAATCAGCCTGGCGGTGCTGAAGACTGCTCGGTATGGTTTTTGTTTAGATCCGCCAGCTTCACAAAAAGTAAATTGATTGTCATTCAGATTTGTAGTTTCTTCCTCAATCAAGATAAGCATGACAGTTGACTTAAATATACTTCCCCAATTTTTATAACTTATAAATTTGCTGTTCAATTATTATTATTTTTTTTTAAATATATATTTATTGTCCATAATGAGTTACATTATTTAGTGGGCAAACCATGCGTTGTTATCCCGAATTCCCCAATTCCCCCCCTCCCCATCCCTGATCAGTTGTATATCCTCCTCCGTGGGCTGTCTGTATTAGTCCTTGTGGCAAGGGATCCTGTATATCTTAGTTATAGCTGTTTTTTAATAGGTAGGTTTCCTTGTTATTCCATTTCTTTTTCCTTCTTTTTCTTTTCTGAGACAAGGTCTCACTATTTAGCCCAGGCTGGTCTTGATACTCCTGTTTCAGCCTCCCAATGCCGTTACCATAGGCCTACCTGGCTCTTATTTTTCTTCCTATGTATAACTAAGAACATAGTGAAGAAAATTCAGTCATAGAAAAAAAAATCTTACCTTTGAAAATATATCTTAAGTAGTTTCATTTGCTTTTAGGAATATATCTATATAACTCCAGCATGGTGATTATCGCAAAGAACCAGAAGAGCTTTGAAAAATGAGCAATGGGGCTAGCCCAAAAAATATTCTAAACTCTGAAACTTAAACAATTTCATAGGGCACACCTATTGACAGGCCAGAATAGAAAATCTAGAAATAGACTTGTAGATAGTTTCATGTTGCTGGGATGAACCTTCAAGTCAGGGACAGCTTAGGGGAAGCAGGGGTTTATTTCAAGCTTACAGACCCAGTGGCAGAAGAAGCTGCTTCCTTACATCCAAGCAAAGAGAAACAACCAAGCAGCCAGCAAACAGCAGGAACCTAGCACATCTCAGACTTTTCTGCATACCCCACCTCTCCAACACAGCTTAGGGCTGGCTGGGCCCCAGGATTCAACCCCCAGTGACGACACCTCAGCCAGTGGGCTGGAGAGAAGCTTTATAATAAAACACCTGAGTCTCTGTGGGCATACATTCAAACTACCACAAGGCTCAATTGCAAAAGCAATTTATTATATCTGGTATCTCAGATCAATGTAAAAAAATAATGGACTTTGGGATAAAAGTGGGGTTGTCAGGTATGACAGTTAGGAAACTTATCCAGTGGGTGTAAGGGACCCTGAAAGTTATGGAGAGTTCTTAAAGTACTTAAATGATTTGTCATGTAATCAAAGTAGCTTTTAGGGATAACTAAATATTGTCTTGATTAAGAGAAATTCTGTATTTAGAAATGTTATTGACATGACTGAGTTTTCTATAAATTTCTTTATATTTTTTGTATCACTTAGATCATGTATTCAACGTTAATTAAAAAGTTAGAGACAGGTGTGGTTGCACAAGCCTGCCATACTTAGCAAGCTGAGATGGGAGGAGCATAAGTTTGAGGCCAGATGAAGTTACCATAGTGAGTTTGAGATCAGCCTGGGCTGTGGGGAGCCAGATGTGGTGGTGTCTGCCTTTCATCCTAGCCCCTCAGCAGACAGAGAAAGGAGGATTGTCTTGAGTTCAAGGATAGGCCCTGGGCTATAGTAGATCCTGTCTTGGGAGTGGGGAGAAGCTGGGGGGGGGGGAGGAGTGTTGCTGTCAGTGAGTCCATGCAGGGACAAACACCTGACCACAAGCAGTTTAGGGGAGGAAAAGGTTTATTTGAGGCTGTCAAATTCCAGGGAACACCATCAATGGAGGAAGACTCGGATTCACTTCCATAGATCCACCAGAGCTCAAATTGCTCTTAACACACCTAGTGAGGCTAGAATACCAGATCCCCCCCCCTCCCCCCCCCCCCCTCCCGTGACATGCCTCTCTTTCCCAGCAGGGCTTTCTCCTTGGAGATGCAAGTTGCCAGCTCATTCTTCATAAAACATCCGAGTCTATCGTGCCATACATTTAAACCCCACAAGAAGTAATAAAGGAAGAGTGTATGAAAGGGAGGACTTGACCCAAATAGGTGTAGTGTCGATGAAGCTCTGCTATGCCTTAGAGAGAGGAAATTCAGTTGGAGGCATCAGTTCACAAGAGGAAAGAAATCTCAATACCAGAAATAGCACAGTGAAGATGGCCACTTCCTTGCAGAATCATATTTGTAACTTTATAAACACATAACATTTGATTACATATAATATTAAGCTTAAAATTATAAATTGTTCATATTTTACTACAGAAAATAACTTACACAATACCATGAAGCCAATGACTGCTAGGAGCATACTTCAAAACAAGTTTAGTTGATTCATTATTCATTGAGGGCATAACACACTGACCCCATGAGTTTTCAAAGGGCTTGTTTTGGGATATGGGCTGCGTTAAGTGAGCTCGAGTAGGATTAAGGAAGCAGAATCGGATATCCGAGTAAGTCTTAGCTAGGTGGAGGACTGGAGTAGAGCTGCATTTAGAAACAAGCACCTTTAACCACTGCACTATCTCTCCAGGCCTAAAGCTGAGTTGGAAAAGAAGCTGTGATTATTCATATTAGTCTAGGTGGAGTAATGTAAGTTTATTTTTTGTTAGCATAGAGAGATTTAGATGCATTCATTCTAGCATTTTGAAATTAATTTGTTTATTAATTTCAAATATGAATGGGCACACCAGGACTTCTTGCCAAAGCATAGAAACTCCAGATGTATCTGGTGCTTTGTGCATCTGGCTTTATCTGGTTACTAAGGAATTGAATCCAGGCCCGTAGGCTTTGCAAGCAAGTGCCTTTAACTGCTGAGCCATCTCCCCAGCCCTAGTAATTTTTTACAGTTTTATTTTTTTGCTAGCCGATAGAGATTTAGGCACCATTCTGGCATTTTCAAATACATGTGTTTTAGTTGATGAATATTTAGTAATTTTTATGATTTGAAAAGTATATGTGTTTTTATCTGTGGTTATGGAGTTATAATTGATTTTATCTTGACACATTATCTAGTCTCAAGAGAGTAGCCTTATCTAATGTTGATATGCTGTGACATTTTGTTTAACAGAAGAACCCTAAGGCCTAGTTGTTAGTAGCAGACCAGTTCCTGGTGCCTGGGGCCACTTTGTTTTTCTCACAATTAAGAATTTAAAAGAAGAGAGCTGGAGAGATGGCTCAGCGGTTAAGGCACTTGCCTCCAGTGCCTAAGGCCCTGGGTTCAATTCCCCAGTACCCATATAAGCCATACCCACAAGGAGGTAGCCCTGGTGTTCTCTCTCTCTCTCTCTCTCTCTCTCTCTCTCTCTCTCTCTCTGTATCTCTGCTTGAAAATTAATAAATAAAATATTTTTAAAAACTTTAAAAGAAGAAAAGTAAGAGATCATAGTCAGAAACAGAATGTTACTTTGTTATTTTTTGAAGCACTCTAGTCTAGGCTTATCTGGAACCCAACTTTGTAGCCCAGGCTGGCCTTGAACTTAGAATAATGGATCCTCCTACCTCAGCCTCCCAAGTTTTGAGAATAAAAGGCATTGTGTCACCACACTGGGGTAGGGGTAGTATGTTACTATCAAATCTTTTTAGCTTTTGAGCAACGGTTGAATTCATATAAAGAACTAACTTTAACAGGTGAAGTTTTGGAATATAAAAAAATTTAATTCCTGAATAGAAACTAAAAACAATCTTGAGCATTTAAAAAATTTAATTACATTTATGTGTTGTTTTGTATTTTTAGATATTTTCACCTTCAGGCCACCCAAAACAAATTTATAGCTCCTCAAACTTGAAGACATCTTCCAAGCTTTCTTCGGGGTCTAAATCTCATGATGTTCAAGAAGTTCTGAAAAAGAAACAGGTGACAGTCTTGATATTTCTTGTCTATTGAATTTTTTGTTAAACCCTTAAATTCATGTTGTTCTAGAACTATATCATATGCTTATACATTCCTTATTTTGTTATTTTTAAAAATATTTTTTATTTATTTGCAAGCAGAAAGAGAAGGGAGAGAATGGATGCAACAGGGCCTCTTGCCACTGCAAGTACCACTTTGTACATCTGGCTTTTTGTGGCTACTGGGGACTCAAAACTGGCCAGTCAGGCTTTGCAAGCAAGCACCTTTAACTGCTGAACCTTTTTCCCAGCCTCTCTGCAATTTAATAGACACCCAGGAAACAAAAAAGATGAGCAAACAAAAACAGTGTTGTACAGTGGCTTTCAGTAGACACACCGAACTCAAGGAATAATGGTTGTTTCGTTTTTTTGCTATGGGGTTAAACCAAGGGTCTTGATCATGTTAGATACATGCTATACAAATAAGGAATATTCCTTAAACTTTCTCCTCTCCTCCCCTCCCCCTTTTTAAAAGTTTTATAATGTGTCACATAAAGTAAAAGTTTTATGACTAGGTTCTGAGTTTCATTGTCATCTTTGATTTAAGCTGTTCTAAGAAATTGGGTATTTATATGTCCTCTCTTAGTAAATTTAATTCTCAGGAGGTTGGAAACACAATTTTCTTGGCAAAAAAATCCATAAATCATTTCTAGCTGATAACTTCATCTCATATGTCATAACATTGAGCTTCAAAAATAAGGATTCGGGTCTGGAGACATGGCTTAGTGATGAAAGGCCTTTGCCTGCAAAGCAGAAGGACCCAAGTTCAATTCCCCAGTACCAACATAAAGCCAGATGCACAAATTCCCCAGTACCCATGTAAAGCCAGATGCACAAGGCTGCACATGTGTCTGGAGTTCATTTGCAGTGGCTGGAGGCCCTGGCATTGCGCCCCCCCCCCCCGCCTCTTTCTCTCTCACTGTCTCTTAAATAAATATTTTTAAAAAATAGATTAGCATATTACATTGGCAAGTGAAAACAGCCTATTTTTCTTTAAAGCCATAAAGTATGGTTATGCATATAAACTGTTATATTGAAATTGTTAGGGGGAAATATATCTAAAATATATCTAAAGGTTTTGTCTCTGGTTTCAAAGGATTGTTCCTTCCTCTCTCCCTCCCTCCCTTTTTTGGGGTGGGGGAGGAATGGGTTTATTTTGGGTTAGAGACTTGAGGGGAAGCTCCACGATGGCAGGGAAAATGATGCCAGCCACAGCACTGCAAATCGAAAGGTGTGCCCTCAGAGGGTTCTTTTTCTTTTGTTTTTAAGACCGGGTATGGGGAGATGGCTTGCCTCCACATCATGATTCTCCGGCCATAGCTTCCAGTGTGCTAGTAGTTATAAATATTTGCCATCCCCCCATTCCCAAATGCTGGTTTCAGCTATGTTCTTTTTTATTTATGTAATTTTAAAAATATTTATTTGCAAGCAGAAAGAAGATAGAGACAGAATGGAAGCGCGAGGGCTGCCGACTCTGCAAAGGAACTCGAGATGCATGTGCCTGCCACCTTGTGCTTCTGGCTTTATGTGGGCACTGGGGAATTAAACTCGGGTCATTAGGCTTTGTAGGCAAGCACCTTAACTGCTAAGCCATCTCTCCAGCCTGTCAACTATGGTGTTTTTTTTTTTGTTGTTGTTGTTTTTTGTTTTTTCGAGGTAGGGTCTCGCTCTAGCCCAGGCTGACCTGGAATTCACTATGTAGTCTCAGGGTGGCCTTGAACTCATGTCGATCCTCCTACCTCTGCCTCCCGAGCACTGGGATTAAAGGCGTGTGCTACCATGCCCGGCTAACTATGTTTTTACTAAGAGGAAAATCCATTTTAGAAAAGGAGGACTCAGAAGAAATGAGTTGAAAATGAATTTGTATCATTGGCCAATTTATTATCCATTACTGGTTTCTTCTTTGCCCATTTTATACAGGAAGCAATGAAGCTACAGCAAGATATGAGGAAAAAGAGGCAAGAAGTATTAGAAAAGCAGATAGAATGCCAGAAGGTAAAAGAACTCATGATTTCATATTAGAACTGACAAATGTATTCATAAAAGTTTTTAGGGCTTAAATTTACTAAACATAGTTTTGTTTTTTTTCTGATTGTTTTGTAGATGCTTATATCTAAGCTAGAAAAAAACAAAAACATGAAACCAGAGGAAAGAGCAAATATAATGAAGACCTTGAAAGAACTTGGAGAAAAGATCTCACAATTAAAAGATGAATTAAAAACATCTTCTGCAGTCTCCACACCATCCAAAGTGAAGACAAAAACAGAGGTATCTACTTTGATTTAACATGATTATTGGACATCTGCTATGTGCTTGACATTCTGAAAGTGAAGTGCAACCTTTAGGCAAGGTTTTCTTTTTTTTGGGGGGGGGAGGACATTGTGGGTCATTGCTGGGACAAACATCCTACAAAAGACAGCTTGTCAGATGACCCATGGAGGAGGTTATCCAGCGGTTTAGTGAGGGGGGGCAGTGGGGAATTGGGGATAACAACTCATTGTTTGCCCACTAAATATTGTAACTCATTATGGACAATTAAAAAAAAGCAGTTTGTGGGAGAAAAGGATTTATTTTGGCCTATAGCCTTGAGCTATAAAGCTCTATGATGGCAGAGGAAAGCATGACATAAACCGAGGATGGACATCATCCCTGCCACACAGCAAAGTGGAAACAGAAGCAGGAAAGTGAGCCAAGCTAACACTGGTCAGCTAGAGCTTATAAACTTCAAGGTCCACCTAGAACAACATACCTTCTCCAGCAAGGCTCCACCTTCCAAACCACTACCTTCTGGGAACCAAACATTTAGAACACATGAGTTTATGGGCACATCTAACTCTAAGAACACTCCACCCCTGACCCTTGTAAATTCATGTCCATCTATGATGAAAAATGCAACACATTCTGTCCAACTTTAAAAGTGCCATAGTTTTTTCAGTCCCAATACTGTTCAAACATCCCCATGGTCGAAGGTCTCTCTAACTTAGAGCTGTAAAACCACAAACACATGATGGTGCAGAGTAAATACACCACAAAAGATGGCTTTGGGCATAACAAGGAAAGACTGATCCAGTGCAAGGTCTAAAGAAGGCAGTGCAAACACCAAATCCTGTAGCTCCAAGTCTGACTTCAGCAACTCTGGTTTTCCAGTTCTGCCCCTCTTGCTGGGCTGCTCTCAGCCCGGGGAACAATTCATCCCATGCTACCAGCTCTCCTTAGTAGTTGCTCCACAGTCCCGACACCTCAAAATTCTAGGTTTCCATTGCGACTTCATTAGGCCTCCATGAAGGAAAAACAAAATCTCATTGCAGATTGAATGGCCCTTTCTTTCCTGCATTTGCTGTACTTCCATTGTACCAAGTGGGCCACCAAATTTGTTAATCTAGGGGGGAATAAATCTGAATTTGAAGAGAGGAAAACTTCAGCATTCAGGCCCCTTCATAAGAATCATCATCCTTGCTGCTGTCTCAATACAGAACAGCTGGCTCATTCTCAGTGGTAGTAATCTCATGCAGTTGCAGTGTACAGAAACTTCATTTTCTGTGCCATATTCTGTGCCATACTAATTGATTTCTACACAATACAGTCCTGCACAAGGTCTTGGGACATAGGATGGATGCAGTAAGCCTCTCACACAAACTGCCTGTAGCCCAGTCTAGACAAAGTTCTCGTCCTCTCATAAGCCAAACTTCACAGTGCACAGTTCTTACTGCATTTAGGTCTTTTCACCTTGGTCCAAAACGGCCCATTGTTTCACAGTGGTTTTATAGCAGTAATAACCCATTCTTCTGGTACCAATTTTCTGTTTTGGTTACCTTCATTTTCCTGGAACAGTTATCTGATCAAAAGCAGTTCAAGGGCTGGAGAGATGGCTCAGCGGTTAAGGCACTTGCCTCCAGTGCCTAAGGCCTCGGGTTCAATTCCCCAGGACCCACATAAGCCAGACCCACAAGGTGGTGGCCCTGGTGCGCTCTCTCTCTCTCTCTCTCTCTCTCTCTCTCTCTGCTTGAAAATGAATAAATAAAATATTTTTTTAAAAAAGCAGTTCAAGGGGAGATAGAGTCTCAAGGTGAAGCTTCATGATGGCATGGGAAAGCTTGGCATGAACAGAGGATGGACATCATCTGTCAAAGCAGGTAGAAACAGCAGAAGAAGAGTGAGCTGACTAACACTGACTGGCAAGCTAGGGCTAATAAGGCTCAAGGTCCACTCCTAGCAGCACACCTTCTCCAGCAAGTTTATGAGGGATGCCCAGTTCAAACCACCACATTGAGGAAGGCTTTTTTCTTTTAATAGAGACAGGTTCTCATGTAGCCCAGGCTGGCCTCAAACTCACTATGTAACCTTGAACTATTGGTCTTCATGAGTGCTGGGATTATGGCTATGTACCACCCTAGATCAAACCCAGGGCTTTGTACATTCTAGGTAAGCACTATATTAACTGAGCTATATCCCCACCCCCTTTTGAGATATGTAGACAAACTTTAGACACATGTGCCATTTGTGCATCTGGTTTTACATCAGTATTGGGAATTTACATTAAACCCAGCTGGCAGGCTTTATAAATGAGCACCTTTAACCACTGAGCAACTTCCCAGCCCAAAATACTGTATTTAAAATTATGGCTTTTTTACCAGCTTCTTTCAATTTAAAAATCTTTGATTAATATTTCTTCTTAAAGCCGTATATGATGGAGCATGTTTGTACTCCTAGCAGAGGCAATAGAATTGGGATTTCACAGTCATCCTCAGCTAAATAGTGTGTTTGAGCCCAGGCTAAGCTACATGACATCCTGCCTCACAAAACTTAAAAAAAAGTAATATTGACAATAATAATGATAATGAAAGATTTATTTTTATAAGCCAGGTGGCATATACTTGTAACTGTCTTTCCCCAATTAATTATAATGAAAATATTTATGTTGAGATTTCCTCCAGTTATAAAAAGGATATGTCTACTTTTTTTCTTTCATTTAAAGAAACTAACCTTTCTTTAACTGCCCAGGCTGGCTTCAAACTCCTAGACTCCAGTGGTCCTGTTTCTGCAGTCGTTCAAGTAAATGGACAACAGGCATATACCACAACACCCAGCTTACAGCATTCACTCTACAAAAGACTGGAAATATATAGACAGATAAATAAATATATACAAAATATTTAGTTTCTGAGACATGCCCTTACTCCATAGCCTCAGGTGTAAGCCACCAGTCCTGGACATTGGTAATATTAGTAAAGGCTTATTACTGTGTCACTCATTTTGCCCCATTAATGGTGTTTCACTTATGTCACTTTATTTGTGAAAAGTATTTTTAGCTCTGTCATCTCAGGTAACTATCTATTTTAGCTTCTAATTTTTCAGTGATAGCATTATGCTTTCTATGTGTGTGCATAAACATTATCGTCCTTAAAACCATCCATGTTTGTTGTATCCTCCCATTTTCTCAAAAGAGTCATCCTATTGTGTAATGTTCTCTAATGTTATCAGTGAGATCCTGGAAGTTACCTACAAACACCTTTTTACTTTTTCAAAGGCCCAGAAAGAATTATTAGACACTGAGCTGGATCTCCACAAGCGGCTGTCTTCAGGTGAAGATACAACAGAATTACGGAAAAAACTCAGTCAGTTACAGGTTGAGGTGAGATAGTCTGTCAAAAAATAGATGTTTGTTTTCCCTTTACTTTAAAAATTTAGTCTATCAATGTCCATTACATTCTACCTTTTGTTGTTATTTAGGCTGCAAGATTAGGTATTTTACCTGTGGGTCGAGGAAAGACCATGTCCTCTCAGGGACGAGGAAGAGGCCGAGGTCGAGGAGGAAGAGGGAGGGGTTCATTAAATCACATGGTGGTCGACCACCGCCCCAAAGCACTCACGGTTGGAGGATTCATTGAAGAGGAAAAGGATGAATTGCTTCAACATTTTTCAGTAAGTTTTATGGAGCAAATGCTAGTTTTAAAAGCACCATATTCAGCATTTTCTTTCCTTCATTATTGGATGATTTCTAGGTTAGAAATTTTAGTTGTTGCAACATGGATTTGAGCAAATTCTTAGTAATATATTTGAGTGTAAGGGATAGTTCTTGCTTCATAATTCCATAATAGTCCATGTAAACATATTTATAGTGACATGCAAAGCTACATTTGCTTTTAGAACTATTAATGTTTTACTAAAACTCAAAGCATTTATTAGGATAGCAGACAGGTTTTGTTATATGGCAACCATACTTATTTGAGAGAGAGAGAGAAGCAGATTGAGAGAGAGAATGGGCAAACCAGGACCTCTAGCCACTGCAAATGAACTCCAGATGCATGCGCCACTTTGTGCATCTGGCTGTATATGAGTATTGGGGAATCAAACCTGGGTCCTTTGACTTTGCAGGCAAGTACCTTAACCACTTAGCCATCTCTCTAGCCCAGCAGCCACTGTTATCTGTCATGCAAGTAGAGATTGGCTACAGGCCAATCAATACCTATTACTTTGAACAGATGCACAGTACAATTTCTTCTATTCATTAATTCATAGTCAATAATAAACTAGAGGTTTTCATACATGATTTCATGTAATGTTAAATAACTATAATTGTTGCAAGCATGTGGAGCTATATATAGTGAAATCCTTTTTGTTCACATGTGGGAAACAAAGCTTTAAATGCTCACCAAGAACATATAGTTAATAAATGCCAGAACCAAGATGTAGCAGTTAGCTTCTTGTTGGGACAAAACACTCCACCAGAAGCTGCTTATGGGAGGAAAGGGTTTACTTCAGGCTTACAGTTTCGAGGGGAAACTTCATCATGGTGAAAAGCAACTGGCTCACAATATCATACATCCATGGCAGAGAGAGAAAAGCAAACAAGAGCATGCTAACTGAACACACAGTAAACTGGACTCAAGGGTGCACCCCCTTCAGCAGGGCTCCATCTGTGGCGGTCTAATTAGGAAGTTTAAACACAAAGCACTTGAGGCTATGGGGGTCATTTGCATTCAAACCACCATACAAGGTAACTAGGTTTCCAGTGCTTAGAAACCTGTTTGTTTGTGTTTTTTAAAAAATATTATTTATTTATTTGCAAGCAGAGGGATACACAGAGAGATGGGGGTGGAGAGAATGGGCGCATCAGGGCCACCAGCCACTCCGAACAAACTCCAAATGCATGCATCACTTTGTGCATCTGGCTTATGTGGGCACTGGGGAATTGAACTCAGGTAGTTAGGCTCTGGAGTCAATCAACTTAAACGCTGAGCCATCTCTCCAGCCCTGTTTTTTTTTTTTTTAATATTTTAATATTTATTTACAAGCAGAGAGAGAGAGATAGAAGAAAGACAGACAGAGAATGGGCACATCAGGGCCTTTAGCCACTGAAACTCCAGACATATGTGCCACCTTGTGTATCTGGCTTTATGTGGGTACTGGGGAATTGAACTCATGTCCTCCTGCTCTACAGGCAAGAGCTTTGACCACTGAGCCATCTCCAGCCCTAGAAACCTGTTTTGAAGGAAACATTTTCTTCCCTATTCCATGTTAAAGATGATGAGGCAGGCCCATCATGAAGAGCAAGGTTTCTGAAACAGTTACCTTCTCATTGCTGGACAAACACCCAACCAGAAGTAGCTTATAGGATAAAAGGGTTTATTTCAGGCTTATAGTTTCAAGGGGAACTTACTTATCCAAGTGGAGAAAGCATGACAACTAGCTCACATCTTCAGGCTGGCTCTGAATACCCAGTAAGCTACACTACTAATCCTCAAGACCCACCCCGGTGACACACCTCCTCCAACAAGGCTGCACCTCCCAAAGGCTAAGTTGATGCCATGGGGCACATCTTACATTCAAACCACCACAGCTTCACTCCAAGTGTTTCTGCCTCCATCCTGTTTTACCCTGACTCACTAGTGGATAATAAGCAGTTACAAAAAAGTCATCTATTTATGGCCAATTCACTCTTGACCCAATTCTTCCACCAGTATGACCTTCATTTTTCTTTTGCATTAAGTTGGAGAGTAGCTTTAATGACTTCTTTTAAGAGTAAAGAAGGGTAGGATAGTTTTTGATGACTTCTGCCAAATAAGGAAGGCATTTAGGTTCAGTACCAACTCTGGTGAAGTGATAATAGAGTATGTAAAACAGAAGTACCAGTAATGTAAATTAGATAATATTCTTGGGTAGAAAGCTGTATATTCTGTCCATAGGGTTACTGGAAACTTGTATAGATATATAAATTTTGATCCCAAAATCATGCTCAAATAGATGTCCTTCCCTCTCAGAAGTAGAGCCAATGTAGAACTTGTGACGGTATCCAGTTTTTGTGGACATGCATTTAATAAGTGTACAATGTGATTTTCAGTTGGCAGATGTGGTTGTATCTAGACACCTAAGCAAACAAAGCTCAGTGAGGTGAAGTGGCTTTCGCGAGGATAGAGGACCCTCAGATGATCTAGAGTACTAGGGTCACAAAAATATTGGCTGGTGGTGGTGGTGGGGTACTACAGGGACCTTGAAGTAGAGGGTGGAACTTGGGGGCTGTCTCCAGGTGACAGCCACCATCTCAACACTGAGTTCTAGCAGTAAAATAGCCACAGCTGTAAAAAATAGGTTTTCAGACAACAGGATTATCAATAGGAAGACATACACAGAGGTGCATTCATACATAACCAGTAGTAATTCCAGAAATGATGGCAGCCAAGATGGGTGTGAGTGCCAGCATGGACCTGGGTAGGTCTCCAGAAGAAGAGCCTATCTTCTGGCATCGTGTAGATCAGCTGAGGCTTGAAGAACACAGAACTCAGAGGCTCACAGGATGCAAACAACCACTGCATCTCAAGCAGGGCGCCATCCCACACGGACTGGGGCCAGTGCTGTCAGGAAGTATCTGGTAATAGAGCACCTGACAGTGAGTGCCAAGGTATGACATACCATAGTATGTCAGACAGTAAATGGACAGTGAGGTGCAGCATAGAGGGCGGTATACTCCTCCCTCATGGGAGCAAAGCAATGGAATCCAGAGAGTGTGAAGGTGCACATGGCCACTCAAGCTGAAAGAGATGCATAAAGCCCTCTAGACCAAAGGGCCCAAGCTGTGGATGTTGTTGTGTGAGGTGCCAGCCAGTTGTGCAGATTCCTTTTATGAAGCCAGAGAGGAGATGAAGCTCAGCACCAAAAAGCTAACTTCTGTGAGTACCCAGGTATCCAGGCTGCCTCTCAAGATCCCAGGAGTCCAGCTTGATAGTTTGGATTTTTAGGCAGGGCATTAGGCATGTGCTTAGACAAGGTAACCTGTAGGGCCTGGAAGATGAGATTCCCTGTGAAGTCATCAGAGGCTATACTCCAGGCTCGGGCCACACTGGCTGCATTAGTAGTGACAGGAACGTGTGAGATTCCAGCTGTTGACAGTGCTTGTAGAGATAGGCAAACCTGGAGCATGGTACCTTGGCTCCAGATTTCACACAAGATTCCAGATAGCATCAAATACAGAGCAATTGCCAAGAACTAAATGACAGTGCATGGGTCAGCTTTCTCTCTGGCCACCTCTCAAACTGGGACATGCATACCTGCTCCCAAGGTGCTGTCCACACCTAAGTCCTCCAGGTCCAAGGTGGTCTGTCAGACATGACTCAAATCCAATCCCATCACCAGGGGCCAGTACCGAACCAGCTTCAGACCAAAATAGATGAACATCCTAGACACACGGTAGAGGATGCCAAGACATGGAAGCCAGTGTAGACCCTATAGCTGAATCAGTCACTAAGTCTAGCCATAAATGGTGCTGGACAGAAGCTAATTCTCTTTCTTATATATTAAAACCATATTTGAGGGCTGGGGTAGCTCTGGGGTAGAGCACTTGCTTAACATGCTCAGGGCTTGGGATTCAGTCCTTAGCACCAAGAAAACAAAATTTTAAGGATTTGTATTGATTTTGGGCTTTTAGGCTCCATATAATTATATAGAAACCATGTAAATTAAAATGTAGGAACTAGTGGGCTGGGGAGATGGCTTAGCAGTTTAACGACACTTGCATGCAAAGCCTGCTGGCCCTGGTTCAATTCTCCAGTACCCATGTAAAGCCAGATGCACAAAGTGTTGCATGCATTTGAACTTTGTTTGCATGCCTGCTCTCTCTCTCTCTCTCTCTCTCTCTCTCTCTCTCTCTCTCTCTCTCTCTCTCTCTCTCTTTCTCTAGTAAATAAATAAGATCTATCGGTATATCTCAGTGGTAGTGTTTGCCTAAGATGGATCAGATCTAAGGTTTAAGTCCCAGAGCTATTAAAAATTTTAAAGTATATAGAATGTCATAATCCAGGTTATAATAAGAACATAAACATTAATGTGTAAACATCTTAATTATATCAAAAGTTGGCAGATCTTTTTTTTTTCTCTAAAGAAACAGATTGTAATATAGGTCTTCATTTTGTTGGACTACAAATTCTCTTTTCTCTCACATTTTCTTTCCCCTGTACCTTTCTTCCTCTTTCCCCTTCTACTTTCTTTTGCCTATTTTCTTATTTGTTTTTTTGTTTTCTAAGATAGTATCTCACTGTAGCCCAGGCTGACCTGGAGCTCACTTTTTAGTCCCAGGCTGGCTTCCTAAGTGTTAGGATTGAAAGTGTGTGTGACCATACCTGGCTTTTTGCATGGGCTACCATACCTGACTTGGTTTGATTTTTGAGACCAGGTTGTACTTTCATAGCCAAAGATGGCCTTGAACTCACTATATAGCCTAAGCTGGCTTCTTAATTATTAACCTGTTAGCGCTGTCTGAGTGCCAGGATTGTAGGCATGTACCACAATGTTGCCTGATGAATCTCCAAACCAGGCACAATTATGGGAGGAAAGGATTTATTGAAGCTACAGATCCAGACGAAGTTCCATAATAGAGAACAAGGCTTGACCCCCCTTTCACAGGTCCAGAGTGAGAAACCCATCACCAACACCACACACACAGCAACAGGCGGGGGGTAGGGAGGAAGGGGAGAAATCTTCCCCCCTTATATAGCCTTAGGGTGAGGTCTTACAACTCTATCCCAGACTTAATGGCTTCCTGGGTCTTTAGAATTTCCTTCCTATGCTACCCACACAAGAAGGGATGTTCATGAAGCTTCTTACTAGGTTAATCTGACTCTCTGAGCTTCTTTACATTCTGCCCCCTACTGAGAAGCTGCCTTCCTATAAACATCCTCAGAGACCTACCCATGATAATTAAAAAGATCAAGTTGACAACAAAACCTAACCATCACACCTCTTTTTTTTCCTCCCCTTTTAATAACCTTTTTTGACACATGAAAACTATTTTCAGTCCTTATGCCATCCTAAGCAGGGTGCTGAATCGGGTATAGTTGTGTGCTCCTGTCATCCTGGCACTTAGGAACCGAGGCAAGGACCACATGAGTCTAGGACTTGAGATTAGTCATTTCAAGACTGTTGAAGATCTTTTGTTGTTGTTTTGGAGACAGAGACAGTGTCAATTAGCCCAAGCTGGCCTTGAATTCCTGATTCTCCTGCCTCCACCACTGCAGTGCAGGAATTGTAGGCCTGTACTGACTGCTTCATCCTTGGTTAAAGAGAGGTTTCACTAGTTTCAATATAGAGAGTTACTTATGTTTCCAAAGGTTGAGAACATTTGGATTATACATTGGAATTTTTCAAGTACCAGCTATCAAATAATTATACATTATAGTTTTTGTGTGGTTTAACATTTGTACTCAGTGATTCAGGGTGCTACTTGGAATTTCTCTTTTTTTTTTTTTAAAGAATTTTTTTCTTTACTAAGCAGAGAGAGAGAGAGAGAGAGAGAGAGAGAGAGAGAGAGAGAGAGAGAGAGAGAGAGAGAGAGAGAGAGCACACCAGGGCCACCACCCCGTGGGTCTGGCTTATGTGGGTACTGGGGAATTGAACTTGGGACCTTAGGCACTGGAGGCAAGTGTCTTAACTGGTAAGCCTTCTCTCCAGCCCTGTTTTTCTCTTTTGATTATGAAGTAACACATGCTTGTCACAGGATGCACTTAGCTGGAAGTAGTGGATAAATAACCTGAAAACATGAAGATTTTATTTTCTTTTTAAGAAATCTTGAGGCCTGGGAGGTTTTAAGCATGAATGATTCAGAAACTTTGACTACACAAATTCCTTGCATTTCTCCTTTGCTTTCCCTCGTGCTATCAGGATGTCTGCAGCAACAGCAAAAAGCACACCAATCTAACATGAGTGTCCAAAGTGAAAAGGAAGGGCACCTTTCTTATACCAGTTTGTAAAATGGGAAAGCCTTCCCAACAAGTATTCCCACTCCCCTCATACCTAGTGATATGTTTAAACCTAGGGTTTTAGTCACAGGTGTCACCTTCTCATTCATAAATTAATGATTGGTGAAATCAGGGTCTGTTAAAAAGGCCTGAGTTTGGATCCCAGTGTTATAACACATTCCTTAATTCCAAGGACAACTGGTTAGATTCTAGCCAAATCAGTGAACCCAAGGTTCGGTTCTGTCTCCAAAGAATGAATGAATGAATGAATGGATGGATGGATGATACGGTGGCAAACACTTGAGAGATTGGGCATTGACCTCTGGCCTCCACACACATGCCACAAAAGGAGGAAAATGAAATAGCTGATTATGCAACAGTTTTCCATGGTGCTCATTGAGAAAAACTTCAGGGAATGAATATGGAAGAAAAAAAGCAGCCTCAGATAATCTTAGAATCTTTTAAGAACTTAATTTATTTTTATAAAAATTGATACATGCATGCCATTTAAGAGTCAGATTAAGCTAGTAATAACAAGTGTCTGCTCCATTCTCCCTTTATTAGAGGTTTTAACTTTTTCAGGTTTGCTTGTTTATTTATTTATTTATTTATTTATTTATTTATTTATTTATTTATTTATTCATTCATATATTTATTTATTTTTAAGATAGGAACTGAAGCTTGCAGTGCTCCTGCCTCAGCCTCCCAAGTGCTGGGTTTATAATGTATATCATTCTACCCGATTCTTTAAAAAAAATATTTTTTATTTTTATTTATTGTGAACTTTACTGTTTGAACATATTACATGTTGGTCATACTCCCATGGGGCTATACTCTCAATGCCCCCTCCCCCCTCAGCCCAGTTTCACTGAGGGCCCTTCTCAATGGGGTTATCAGCATTTACTGTGGAAGGGTCACGTGAGGGGGGAGCAATGTGTCAGGATAGTCCTTTCCAATCCTCGGCTCTTAAAATCTTTTTCACTGTGTCCCTTGAGCCTTGATGGGTGTGTTGTAAGTCTTTAGTGCTGAACTTTCTGCATCCTCTTGAGTTTCAGCTTTGATGAGTTTTGAGTCTTCTCAGTGTCTGAGGTTGTCAGGATAGTAGTGAGAGCATCACACATGTTTAATCCACCACTTCCTCTGTCATGTCTCCTGGATCCTGGTAGATGGAATGGAGATGACTTGTCTCATGCTAGACAGTCAGGTCTTGGGTCCCCTGATATTCCTTGCCATTTGTAAGAAGCAGATTCCCCAACCCCAAGTGAGAGCAACATGAGTCAAAGGGGATTGGCATAGCCATTTAAAAGACTTCTTAATGGCAGTACCCTCTCATTAGCCAGTGGATGGTAGGAGGAGCTTCCCTCTAGAGTCCACAACCTCATATCCAATCAGATAGCTAATTTTTTGGACTTTATTTTCCCTTTTTTTTTTTTTTTTTTTTTTTTTTTTTTTTTTTTTTTTTTTTTTTTTTTTTTTTTTTTTTTTTTTTTTTTTTTTTTTTTTTTTTTTTTTTTTTTTTTTTTTTTTTTTTTTTTTTTTTTTTTTTTTTTTTTTTTTTTTTTTTTTTTTTTTTTTTTTTTTTTTTTGGTTTTTCGAGATAGGGTCTCGCTCTAGTCCAGGCTGACCTGGAATTCACTCTGTAGTCTCAGGGTGGCCTTGAACTCACGGCGATCCTCCTACCTCTGCCTCCCGAGTGCTGGGATTAAAGACATGCACTACCACGCCTGGCTTTCCCTTCTATTTTTGTAGTTACTTCTTACATACTGATTCCCTAGTACTCTCTTTCTGATTCTCCTCTCCCAAGGTTGGCTGGTGTGTGTCTCTTGTAGCCTGTGCTGGCCCCAAAATCACTATGTAGCTGAGAATGACCTTGAATTCTTAATCCTCTTGCATCTATTCCCCAAGTGCTGGGATTATAGGCCTGTGCCAACATACTTGGCTCCCTTGGGTGTTTTTTTTTTTTTTT
>PVHP010010690.1:0-46812 GCA_004024765.1 Zapus hudsonius | reverse complement strand
AGAATTTGGTTCTTCAGAAGATCCAAGTAGAACAAGTAGTTAAAAAGTATTCTCTTAAGTCATCAAAACTATGACAAACATTTCCACAGACTTTTCAATGGGTTTTTACATGATTCTTATCAGAGAGTACTGACTGCATCCTTCTGCCTAGAGTCCTTTCCATTGCAATGCACACAGATCAATAGATCTATGCTTTGATCCTGTGACAAGTTACTACAAGTGAGGCTTGGAAGGCTGGTCTGCAATGAGACAGGAGGAAGAATATTGATTCTCTTGAAGTGTTCTGGCCTGAAGGAAGAATGCTGGGAGCTCTTGCTTCTTAAATTGGCTTTATTCCCCCTTGAACTAACAAATTGATCACCTCAACCACCTGGTACTGAGTATGGAATAACAACAAATAAAGGAAAAGTTTATTGCATTTGCAATATTGCTATTTGGGGATGGTCTCTAGGTGGTGTGGAACAGGGTTAGAGTCCCTAAATTAAGGCCATGGGAACCATGACATGGAACTTTGGGTTGCAGCGGAGACCATAGAATTTTGGAGATGCCAGGACTATAGAATATAGACTGGGTTTCCAGGGAGATCTGAAAATTAGAAATGGAGTTTTCTCCAGGCTGTAAGCAACCCAGCTGGAAAAGTAGAATTGGAACCACAAAGACTGTGTCAAGAATCCTCTATGCTGAATATTGAGCTGAAGGATTTGATATTTGACATGCTTGTTTTAGATCTTGCATTGGCTTAATCACTTATTGCTATTTCACAGTGTGAATATTTACTCTATGTATGCCACTGGTGTTTTGGTTTTACTGGCTTGTCGTTATAACATGTTTGGAGTGTTTGAGCAGTGTTGGAATTGATAAGCTTTATAGGCACTTGTACACTTGGACTGAATGCGTTTTTACATCTTGAGATCTCATCATTACATGGATGCCAGGGGTGACATGTGGTGGTTTAAATCATATGCCCCTCAGCCCTCCATAAACTCATGTTTTGAATGATTTTTTTCCCAGATGTGGCAATTTGGGAAGTGGAGCCTTGCTGGAGGAGATGTGTTTCTGGGAGTGGGTATTGGGATGTTATAGCTCTGCTCTCCCTTTCTAGAGCTTGACTCACTCACTTGCCACTGTTTTCAACCTGCTGCAGTAGAAGTGATGTCCAGCCTTTTCTCATTCCAAGCTTTCCCCTGCCATCATAAAACTTCTCCTTGATACATAAGCCAAAATGAAGCCTTTTATTCATAAGCTGATTTTGGTAGAATGTTTTGTTCCAGCAACACATATGCATTTTATACAATTAGTAGAATAAATTTAAAAATAATTTATTATTTTAATTGAGTTCAATTATTTCCATGGGATTATTGTTATTTTTAAACATGCTATCTTTAAAATAATTATTGGAAAAAAATTTAAAGAACATAAACATATCTTATGATATCTATGTACATATATATGTATATTTATGTATATAGAATGATAAAGAGATGGTGTGAGAGAGTAAGAGAAGGAAAAGGGAAGGAGAAACAGAGGAGCGCTATGTGATATTGCCCACTGTCATTGAATCAAAAAAAATTAAATGTTCTCTAAAGAGTTGGTTAGAACTTCTTTGTTGTGATTACCATCTATATTTTATTTCACTATATTTCTTCTTACTTAATATAAAGATGACCTATACATGTCCAGTGTTTTCCAACTAGCCAATGAGAATTGTCCCCTGGAGATATGTCACAGTCTAACTACATGCTGCCTGTGTGTGCCCGAGTGTGTGCTTTGACTCTAGAATGCCTGTGTTCCTGTAGGTTTCCTTCTGCACAATTTCCTAGGGCTAGAAGTTTAAAGAGGTGTCTATCTGCAAAAGTAACTTGGGAAAAGTTATAGTTGTTCTCTATATATGGTGTATTATACAATGTAATTCCCAGTGTTCACTACTTTTCCTACTCGTTTTGTAAAGACCTGCTTGATTTCATTTCCTGTATGTTCCAACAACTTCATTCCACCAATAGATATGTCTCTGATGTTTTAGAAAAACAACTCTGAAGAGTTTTTAATATTTAATTTAGTATTTTATCAGTAGGGATTTCTAATAGAATGGAATATTCTTTTCCATGATGCTACCTCTGTGGGAGCCATGAAAAGAAAGGGATTGCTTTATAAAGAGTTAAGTCCTGGTGTGAAATGAGCCAGACATGTTTTTAAAAGCTTCAGTAATAATTTTCTCATCGCTGAAGCTTCTAGAAGTCACTCTAGGATGTTAAACGATGAATAGTGCTTTGTCTAAGAAAAACAGCATTATTAAATTTTCTTCAGTAATTGAAAATGAAGAATAGCTGAATTACAGTCAGTCCAGAGTAAAATAAAATCATATGAAGTGAACTAAAGTTATCTTATAAATACCATATGTGTGAACTCTTTTGACAATGCCTTTAAAAGACTTAGCATGATGGTACTAAAAAAGCAGCTGTATCTTTTTTTTTAAATCTATAATGTCTACTTTGCAAAGTTACACTGTTTTAATATTCCTCTTCTTTAATGAAGTACACTCTATGTTATTTGCTTCAGTAGTCACAGGGCACCTGGTCAACTTTGTTCTGTTTAGAAACAATGAAAATCTTTTAACCTATCCATCAAACTTGGACTTCACTAATGGTGTATGCCTAATCCACCCCACCTAAATCACTGGAAGTATCACACCCATGACACTCTATTTATTTTAATAACAGTATGGCTTCTGGGACAATATTACCTACCTTCACAAGACACCTCTGCTCAAACACTCATATTTTAACACATAGATTATCAGCTAGCAAAAAGTATGTTTCCATATGGATGATTCATAATTTT
This sequence comes from Zapus hudsonius, assembly GCA_004024765.1. Lineage (NCBI taxonomy): Eukaryota > Metazoa > Chordata > Mammalia > Rodentia > Dipodidae > Zapus > Zapus hudsonius. Next base: position 43,974 of record PVHP010010690.1, on the reverse strand, counting down.
TTCTGAGTATGGGATTCTAGTTTGTTATATCTTCCCATGGGAATTGTAAATCATCTTTCTGCTGCTACTTTTTCAGAATTGTCTTGACAAATCCTGATGCTATTTTGATTCTTGATTCTTCATCTTTTTTTTCTCTTTGAAGCTTTTCTTGGAGTTTTTTTTTTGTTTGTTTGTTTGTGTGTGTGTGTGTGTATGTGGCTAACAATGGGGATCATTATGATAATTTTCCTCCTGTTTTCCGTTTAGTAGTGAACTCAGTGGTGCTCCAGTTCTGGAAAAGTGTCCTTGAGCTGCCTTCTCAGTGATGTGCTTCCTTCTGGTTTCTGCTTTTACTATTTGAAAATTAATTCTATTTTGTTATTGGACCACTTCAACGAGTCACATTTTTCCATTTTAACTTTTTCTTCTTTAATTTAGTTACAAACCTGTCAATTTAAGATATAACACATTTGATGATGTTTTCATTTTCTCATGGTTTTCATTTCCAAAGGTCCTTCTCGCATCTCTCTATGATCTACTCATAAGAATACTCTTACCTCATGAAAACAAAGTTCCACCAGCTCACTGTATTCTTTAAATTTTATATTATTCATCATTTAACTTCTTCTGAGTAGCTGTAGTTTTATACTCTGTAATTTTTCTGGATATTGTTTTATATGATTTTATAAAATTTTTATGTAAATTTTATGGAATGTTTCTATTTAAATTAGCAGTTGGATGATTAACTATAATAGTAAAATGATTGGATTAATAAACACATTGACCAGGCATTAGTGGAGGCATACTTTTTTATATTAATTATATCTTTATTGTCCATAATTACAAACACTGAATGAGCAAATAATGTGTTGGTGTCCCCAATTCCCTGTTTGCCCTCTTCCCTGTCCCCAATCAGCTGGATATCCTCCTCAGTGGGCAAATTGGCTCATTCTTTGGGGTAGGAGATTATGGATAGCCTAGGAGTCAACCCGGTTCCACCCCCAGTTGTATGTTGTTACTGAGGGAAGCCATGCCTCTGGATATTCTCCCAAACCATGGCTCCTACAATCTTTCTGCTCCCTCTTCTGCTCAGTTCCCTGAGTCATGGTGGGTGAGTATTAAGGCTGCTTTGTTGTTGAGGTCTTAGGGGCCTCTGCACTCCTTCTTTAGGTTGTGTTGAAAATCGTTGGTGTCTGTCTCACTGGCTTATCCTGGGTGGACTGACTGGCTGTGGTTGTGGGTCTCTTGCTTATCCCACCACTCTCTGCAGGGTTCTATATGTATCCTCCATGGTAGGTCTGGGGTGGCTCATCTCTTGCCAGGTTGTCAGCTATTGGCTTGCGGTTCATTGGTAGGGTTGGAAAAGCCACAGCTCTCTCACTGCCTTCTGAAAAATATAAACAGAATCTCCCTCAGAGAGTGAGATCAGTATAGGGTAACTGAGATACACATTTCTGAAATGGCTAGATTCTATTGTTAGCAGCCTCTTTGTAAATCACTTATAAAGTGAATTTCTCTTTGGGGATCCCAAGATTTTGATTCCCAATGTATTTCACCCTGAGTCCCCAATTCTGTGGCATACATTTTGATGTACCTGCAAGCAGGGTGTTTACAGAAAGCTTTAACTGAGGAGAGAAGATCCATTCTGAATGTCTATGAGGATATAAGACTAATACTGAGAGGAAAAGGAGAAGATTAAAACTGGGCATTTCTCCTTCTCTCTTCCCTGGATAGTGCCATAGATTACGTCACTTCTGTTGTGCCTTCTCCACCACGATGGGCTGTATTCCTCTGAATATTGAATCAAAATAAAACCTTCTTTAATATTTTAGATACATTGCCACAGTGAGTAGAAAATTATTATAAGTAGCATACATTATTAGTTAATTCTATGTGTGTGAGGATGTCTGTCATGATTTAGTAAAAGACACAGTAGTCTGAAAAGATAAGCAGCCCTTCTCTCTCCCTCCCTCCCTCCTTCCCTCCCTCCCTCCCTCCCTCCCTCCCTCCCTCCCTTCCTTCCTTCCTTCCTTCCTTCCTTCCTTCCTTCCTTCCTTCCTTCCTTCCTTCCTTCCTTCCTTTGCAATAGCCATTGGTATTGACTAAGACTTTTGCACTGGTCAGATGCTCCAGGGAAACCTCTTTTGTTTCTACCCTGCAAGCTATGATTTTGGCTCCTAGCACTTGCTAAGCAGATGCAATAACAATGGTGAAGATTTCAAAGTTCAGTAGTTAACAGTCACCTCCTTTCCCTATCTTCAACAGACTATATACAGCCTCATTTGTACCTGGTATAATGATACATAGATTCTCCTTTGGACAATCTTGGGAGCTCCTTGCAAGCTACTTCTTGGACAGAAATATGTCAGCAATGCAGATAAACAGAGGGCAGGAGGATCTGGGAGCATAAGCAAGTCAAGTTGTCTTGTGACACTGTGTTACATATTGTTTTTTTTTTATTTGATGTACAACTTATTCTTCATTAATCTGTTTTTCTCCTAAAACATTTTTAATATCTAATCAAATTTTCTTCTCTCTGTTTTTATTTTGAATTTTTCACATATTTCCTTTTGTATATGTATATGTGGTGTGTACACATGTGAGCTCCTGTAAAGGCCAGTGAGTGTTGTCAGACTCATCACTATGTCGACAGTGACTCACGCTTGAGCCCAGATTGCATAGATTTGGCTAGTGAACTAGCCAGCTTACCTGTTATCTCCTGTTTCTGCTTCCTAAGAACTAGGATAATAAGTGGTCTTCTTTCTTCTGGGCATTTACATAGCTTCTGAGGATCCACTCAGGTACCCATGCATGAGGCAAGCATTTTATTTACTAAGCCATCTCTAAAGACACTGAAATGTTTGCATTAAATCTGCCATCAGATCTAAATTATGTTCCACTGGTGTCTAAATCATAAGACAATCTAACCAGAAAAGGAAGGCCAAATATTGATCGACTCCTTATGTCTGAAACACAAAGTTAATTATTATTTTATATCAATACTATAAATTATTTATTCACTTATATTTCCAATTTGGAAATTATTTGAGCTATATTTTTAACAATGCATATCCTATTTCACGCAGCACTTCTTAATCTTATTTTTGAGAAGCTTCCACACTGTGATCTATAGAGCATCCTGTACTTTGTTATTGTCTAATTCACGGACCTGCCATGATGTTTAAATTGTTTCCAGTTGTGGGAATATACAGGTATTACTACTATGAAAACTTTTCCTGTGATTTTGCATATGTAATTAGAAGGGAACTAGCATCATGTGCATTTTAAGTGACTATAGAAAAACACAAAACTTTTAAGAAAACATAGGCTTTTAAGAAATTATTTTTAATATTTTATGATGCTGAAAATGACTGTAAAGTTATTCTCACCTCAAGTCCTGTCCCTAGTAACATATGTCTTCCAGAAAGACTCTATTTCCCCAAGTTCCAATAACTTTCCCAAATTGCCCAGCTGGGACCAAGTATTCAAAACACTCGAGCCTGTGGTGGACATTTTATTCAAACCCCCACAGAAGATTCTTATCTATGGAAGTTAACCAACAAAGATATTAAGTTATCCTGGTAGAGATGAAGGGCCTTCTATGTATGCAGGGCAGTCATGCAGCTTCTGTTGTTGGTACGGATATTGATGTTCATGGTTACAAGATGCTGATAATCATGTTAGAGGTTGGTGAACCTACATTCTTTTACAGAGTAAGATCATTTCAAGTGTTTACACTACTCAAAGTCAACAACTAAAGATACTGACACATTTTAACACGTTTTTAACATTTATTTTATTTTTTCTTACTGACACAGTTTATTTGATTTTTTAAAGAAGTTTTCCACTCCTTTTTCTTCCACAAAAGAAATTTTCTGTGAATTATGTCATTATTGTAATATCAATTTTCTGTCCATCTAGGAATGACAAGCGATCAATACCAAGCTGCCTGAAGAAAACTTACCAAGGTCATATAAATCAATACCTTTAACTTGCAGCACTTATACTACATGTTTGCAGAAATAGAAGGTTTGTTCACCAAAGTGCCATATGTAGTCAGCACAAAATGTATATAGGGTGTTCCACAGTTTGATTTTATCTTGAACATCTAAAAGGGAAACAGAAAGGATTTTTGTATTTTAATGAGCTTTGTATTCTATAATCAGTTGCGAATTCATTAAATACTTCTTAGAAAACGACAGTCTATGCATTATTGAATGACTCTGAACAGAACTATTGGATAAATGATTGTATCCTTGAAGGAAATAAACCTTAAATTATTGTGTTTTAAAACCATGAGAAAACTTTGTTGTAACTAATAGTTAAACTGTTAAAACAAGAGCAATAATATAGAAAATATTAGGTGAATATCTATGTAAAAGTCAATTTCAAAAAAAATCCCTATTTCAAGAAAGGTGAGGATATATTTTTTAAATATTTTGTGCATGTGTTGTTAACTGTAAAACCAAAAAGAGTCTGTACAATACCTGTGTTTAGCAGTAATAGTCTCATACATTTATGCAACACTAAATGCTTCATTATATATCTTACATAATATTATTTTTACAATAACTATGAATGGATCAATATAGACTAATATTACTTCAAAGAGGTTAAGTAGAATTATAAAATTGAACAAATTTTATGTTGACCAAAAGCCCTCTTTTTTCTGATTGTCCAATAATCTTGCTTGCTAACTCAAATCATCTATCCGTTTATCCACCCAACTAATTATAAAAATTATTAAGCATAACATTTTTATCTGGGGAAATGAATGAGAAAACATTTCAAATTCATCATTAAGCATGAATGTAATTTTAATTTAACCATATGTTTACAAAATACTTTCAAAAGCTATATTTTAATTATTTTAATATACACATGCTGCTGTGTTTGCAAAATGTTACAAAAATTATTTTTGGTACATGGCATACCAATCACAAATATAATTAATCCTGGATCACTTTAGCAATCAAAGCTTCCCACTGTCATTGTGAAATTGAAAAAAAATTGTATAACAAATGTAGGGAGCTAGTCTCCAGGTGAATGTCAACAGTTTCTTCAGCTCAGAATGTGTCTCTATGCATGTCTACCTCAGGTGTCAGCCAAAATGCCATCTCTTCAGTTGTTTTTCCTCACAAGGGTAACAGCAGAAGAATCCGTCTGATTTTGATGACAGTGGGATTTCTTTGTTCTTTCCACAAATTATTTGAGTATGCTGATACCAGTAATCATTTGTGTTGGTCAATAAGAGTGCAGTGAACCAGTGTAAATCAAAATTTGCTCATCTGCTTGTTCCATTTTGGTAACAGGATAACTTTATATGTAGTAATTGTCAAGATTCTGTATATTTATGAAGGTGTAATTCATATTAACTCCGTGGTACATAAAGCAAAACTGTATTTAATCCAGTAGATTTTTAATAGTTTTCATTTCTACTCCCTTATTTTCTCATAGTGAGGATAAACATTCTTTATGATTAATGTAATATGCTTATTAAAATTTGAGTTAGGACTTCTCTTTTCCTACGTTTTTCTAGGTAAGCAATTTTAACTGTGTCCCATAACCTCTTACATCATAAAAAGTTGCAGTAGTATATTCCTTTGTTACTTTTATTTAGAATACCTATTGTGTGGTTAGACTTTTAAAAACTATTAATTTTACACATTCATGGCATGGCATGTGATAATATATTTATGCTATCTGTACTAATCAGAGTATTTTTAACTGCAGATAATAACCTACAAATATTACACGTCTGCATAAAAATGGTCTCTGATGTTCATTCATCAAAATGTTGGCAGCCTGTTTTACTGGTTCATTTGACGATGACATTTAATTTGTTTATACATCCCTTTTTCTACTTTATTTGCTCCTGCTGTGGTCTTATTATCTTCACTAGCCATATCCTTTACTTGCTAGCCATAAGAGAAGCTTGTAGAGTATATACCCTTTGTATAAAAAGATTCATTTGCGAAGTGAATTCCTAACCAAAATAGATCTGCAATGCCCAGCTGTCTATCAGCTCTATATCAGAGATATTACCATTTCTCCTAATACTCATTTTCCCCAGGTCTACAGATGAAAAATCCTTTACTATCACATGTACAGCTAACCCAAGAGTAAAATATGTGCCCCCAAACTGTAAAATGTATATTGCTTCACTTTTTATGCAAACTGGCAATTTTTTCTGCCACTCATTAATTAATTATTATGTAAGCTATAGAACTCTGAAGACACAGGCAAATAGTGTATTTCACAGAGGAATGGAAATGTCGAAAGTATCAGCTCCTTCTTATAGCAGCAGGTCCTTAAAACACAATGCTACCTGGTCACATAAAGAGAGCAAGTATCCTTATGATCCTAGGGAACACTTTATAAGAGGCAGTAAGCAAGTCCTGTTCCAAAGCAGGATCATAATCTATTTCAAGGATATAAGCAGAAGATTCCTTTGCTCAAGAGAGGCAGTGTGCAAATATTCTTGGAATGAATAGCAACAGTGGTCAGAGGCCCTGTTCTGTTCGCAACATCAGAAGAAAAGTGAAAGCATGGTGTGGAAGAACCATATCCTTCAGCTCTCATTTTTTCTTAGACTGACCTCAAATTCACACACTTCTCACTTCATTGCCCCAAATGCTAAGATTACAGAGATGCTCCCACACACTCAAACTTATAACACCATTTTCTATATTCCATTTAGGCTTCTGGTAAATTTTCATATTCCAGCAACTTGTCTGCTTTATATAATTGACAGAGTATATCACAAGGTTACACCATTTTTATCACATAATGTAACTAAAGAATCTATCAATAGGACATATATTAAGAGATCCTGAAGCAGAAATCTTAAAATATGCCGTGGAGTCCCATATTCAACCAGCTGAATGAATCCTATAAACTATGAAGGTCTACCTTAGAAAGGCAAACCTTTAAGTTCTTTTAGTTCATATATATATATAGGTATATATATATACCTTTTATGATGTTTTATTATACCTGAGGCACTAATCCAAGGACAGCAGTTCATGCTAGTAATTATACTGACTATGTAAGCATGCAAGAATGCCTAAGTAATTTTGTCATCAATAAAACATTCTAATACAGTGAGTTGACATTGACTTAAATGTTTTCACTGCCAAGGTGGCATTTTGTCCACTCAAGCTGGAGACATTGTGCTACCCTCATGTATAATTGGATGACCTACCTTCCACCCCCATCTCCACACAGATTTGCTTCCACAAGTTCCCCTGTGGAATAAAAGTTAGCTTCATTTTCAAGAGACTTCAGTATTCATCTGAGGATGGGAAAAAATCTACCTGTGTTTCTCTAACATGTGAAGCTTTTCATGACCACCACGGAGGAATCAGCAATCTTTATTTTGAAAAGGTAGATTAATGTCTGGTTTCTTCATAAAAAAGTACAACATTATGCCATTGCAATCTATTCTTGGTGAAAAACAAAGCAAAACAAAAAGGATGCCTGTTTTTCACAATTATTAGGTCATGAATGTAACCAATATGAATAAGGACCAAGGTACAATAAATATATCACTGTAGCCTCCCAATCAACTACTTAACATTAGAAGTACCATTTGAGCTCAAATAAATATGACCTAATATTGTTAAATTATGGGATTTTTTAAAAGATTAACAAATGCTTTTCTCTTTCTCCAGATTACCAGCCAGGAAGTGTTTGTCCAGATAACACAAAAACATCAGTTATAGAGGCTAAGAATATATCTGAATGTACTTACCACTGTTTTAGCATGAAAGAGGCAAGGACTAAAACCACACTCTACATTTTCTGATAGGTTCCAAGGGAAGATTTAGGGGAATGGTAATCAAATCACGACCAAAGCTACTTGTCAGGAGTTGATAATAGCAACCAAATAAAAATGTTGCTTAGTACAGTAGTTTGCAGCCTATCAGTGCTTTTCTCAAGGACAAAAGTTATCAGGGTTGCTTCTGAAGCATCAGATCATCAAGATCTTTCTTATTGTATTTTCTGAACCTAAAGGTTCTTTATTCCAGGTATCACCAGTATGTTTACCCTTTGGTTCCCCATACTGTGTTGTATCATATTTCAGAAACTATACCTTATCTTTTTCTTCAGCCATTTCTTACTTGAACACAATAAATTATTCGGGAGGAGGTGGTTGTTGCTTGAAACATTTTTCTCCGAGGAGACACAAGCACACATCTATTCATCACAGAGAGGGCACAGATGACAGACCAAAGTATGGATGCACTACAACCAGTTTTGGTGAACCAATGAGCTTATTGGAGTTGTTTAGAGAGCAGGGTGAGGGCTTGGTTACAAGAGCCTGGATGACTCAAAGTTGGCTACGCATTGAAAGGCCCAGCCCAGTATATGTGACAACTCATGGAAGCAGCATCTCTGGGACACTTTGCACTCCTATAGGTAGCTCAGCTGGTTAGAGACTTTCCCCAAATAGTTGTTTAACTTTAGTAGAACCTTAGTGGGGAGTCTTGAAAACTTTTAACTTTTAGCTTTCCCAGACTGTTGACTCCCTCTTATCCCCAAGAGGAATTTATTATTATTATTGCTCTGTTTGTTTGTTTGTTTGTTTGAGGTAGGATCTCACTCTAGCCCAGGCTAACCTGGAATTCACTCTAGGGTGGCTTCAAACTCATGGTGATCCTCCTACCTCTGCCCTTCCAAGTACTGGGAATAAAGACATTTAGGGAAATGTTTTAATACAGAGAAAATTACTACACAATACTGGTTTGCCCTCAACAATTGTTCACTCACTGTGTAAGAGGTCCTATTGATGTAGGATTATTGTTCAGGATAGGTCTCACAAAAGTTTAAACCCAATTTTGGGTCTTAATTCTAATTTTAGTGAAGAATTGATAAAAACAAACTTAAGAAGGATAAATTATGAATTATTGAGTTTATTTATGGAGAAATCACAAATTGTGGGTTTTAAGGGAAATTGGAAAAGTAGTGAAGGGCAGCCTATCTAGCTAATGTGATAGACAGAGGGCCTCAGGTGCTCTACAGCTGTTTTAGATGAATCTGGATCAGACACAAATTCCATTTCTGTCAAGAGTTGAACTAGGTTCAAGGTGGAGTGGCACCTTCTGGTTCTCTCTGTGGGTTCCTCTCCCTAAATGAATCTGCCTAAAAGAAGCTAGCTTTCTTCTGAATATCCTTCACTATGACATTGTAAGTTTCAGGTCTCTTAAGACTTTAGTTCCTGAGGCTCCAGAGCCTTCCTCCTCCCTGTACGAGGGAATATTTCAATTTGGAGAAATTTGTTATACTTTGGGACAGTTATAACATTATTAAATGCTCTATAAAACTTAGAGAGAAATGTCTACCTCTTTGGCCAAAGTAGACCACATTCCAATCAAGTGTTCATTATCAAGGTCTAGTGTCATGCAGTTAGTTGAAAAGGATAATTAAGGCTTTTGAGGAAAACTAATTTGAAGGGCTGGAGAGATGGCTTAGTGGTTAAGGCACTTGCCTCTAGTGCCTAAAGCCACAGGTTCAATTCCCCAGGACACACATAAGCCAGATCCACAAGGTGGTAGCCCTGGTGCTCTCTCTCTCTCCTTGAAAATGAATAAATAAAATATTTTTATAAACTAATTTGAATATGTTAGACTTCTTTGAGATGTGCTCTGTAGCAACCAGTCTTGATTGGAATTAGGAAACAGAAGTATTTTACTCATGAATGGTTAGAAAAGAATCTCAGTAGAATGCTTTGTTTGTGCTAGAGTTTAAACCCTGAGACTCCCCCATGTTAAACACATACCTTACCACTGAGCTGTATATCCCAAAACCCTCAAATCTCAAATATTAAAGTTATGTTTGTATAAGGATTTTTTGTCTTTTATAATAATTACTCAGGAAATAACTTAGAGGTCTTGATTCATTTTTGAGGAAAAATATTTTCAGTTTTTAAAAAAAACCTTCCTTGATAAATTTGTGCATCAGGAAATGTAGGAAGTTAAAGTTTGAAATATATTTAAAATTCATTTTTAGCAGGACCTCTCCACTAAAGAAACTGAGAAAAAGTTATGAAATATTGATAATACAGGAAAATCTGCTAATTTAAATGGCTTTTGTAATAAATGGTGCAAAGGTGTCAGAATGCAAATGATCTAGAAAGCTAAAACCATGACACAGAATAATTTAAAAAAACCACAATATAGTGTGGGACTTGATATGAGTGGGAAAAAAAAATAGAATCCAACTTGAGAAGTACCGGCAGTGGTGGCCTAGCCTATAGCACTGAGAACATGCCCAAGACCGGATGAGGTCAGTATGCCAGGAGTAGGCAGAGACCAGACCCATGCAATGAGGATTTTCTCATGGTGAGACAAGTTGTCAACTTTTATCAAAAGACAAAAACATGGACTATAATTGTATCCAAGGCATGAATTTCTAAGATAGAGACTATGTGGTCAAGTCAAGACTGATGATGAAGTCAAGAAATATGGTGGGAATCTTAAAGATACCAGGGAATTTTCCAGCCGGATTTTAGCTGGTCACATCTTAGAATGGACCATTAGTATCTCATTTAAATATTTTAATTAGTTCATATTATTTGTTTCTATAGTTTGTACACTGAAAGAAAGTGTCTGTAATTTACTGGTGTTTCATGTTCAAATTGGCAGACCAAATATTTAGGCTGCTGGAAAGTTTCGAGGTGATTAAAATGCAATATATTTAATCAACAAGAGCATTGGTCCAAGATGTACAAACAGTTGATTTCTACCGATGGGGTGGAACAACCATGCTCAATTTTGTTTCTTTATGGTTCACTTTACTGATGGAATGAGGTTAATGAAGGAGGACGAACACACACTTCACAGCGTAAAGTACAAGTTAGAAATTTAGAGGTCTTGGGAGATCTTATACAACTTAATTTCCTTAGCTAAAGATTTGGTTTAACTACATATATAATTGCAGTTGTTATGTGCACTGAATAAATGCACTTAAAGTTATTTATCAGATCAATACAAAAATTAATAGAAACATTTTAACTTATATTTTCACTCTCTGTTGATGACATTCTAACAGAAATCCCTCACGGATCATTGTAAATGAGAAACATTGTATGTTTTCCCAGTAATTCCTGTGAATGTTCCTAAGGGTTCAATATCTTTCCAGGAATTATTGACTTAAAGATATTTCATAGAGCTATTAATAAAACACTCAGCATGAGGAGGTTTAACCTGAAATATGGACAGATAATTATAGTACTGTTATAGGTTACATTTTAACATATCTTATTCTTTGAGAGGTAGAGACAATTTTATTTCATGTTCTTATAGATAAACCGTCTTCACACAGAGTCTCTTTGAATCATACAAATGCTGGATTTATTAAATGGGAGACATGCATGGTAGAGGGTGTGTTGCCTCGAAGTCCAACAATGCAATGAGCAATAAAAAGCTAATAAGGTGAATCAAGCCATAAAAAGGCAGCTACTGCTCCACATTGTATTTATTCTTTCTTAAAAAATTAAATTATTTTCTTAATTAGGATAAAGAGTTTTGGCATCATTGTGTCATTTTTAATGCAATTTTGTTTTAGTTGATTATATTTTTCCCTTTTTCTTCCCACTTCCTTCTCCTCTTTTGTATCCTACCCCTGCCTCCTTTCTGCTTTCATTTCTTATAAATACTTTTACACTTTCTCCACCCTGCTTCTGGGTCTTCTCCTTTTAGACATTACCCAGGTTTTCACACATTTAAATACATACATAAAAATAAACATGCCTTCTCAATGAACTTCTCATAGTTAATATCCACAGAAACTCATGAGTGAGAGGAGACTATGGGAAGGGCAGTAGATATAAAATAGAGTATTATTTGGCTTTCTGAAGGAACATTCTTTCTTGATGACACACCCAACATTCAAATTTGTGAATACATTAATAACTAGACTGTGTGTCTACTATATTTTTTGAGGTGATTAGTGTTTATTAGCTGTAGAAATTGATGGATCAAATAGTATGGATAAAAATTTTAATGCTACTGTATTCCTAGGAAAAAGGTATACTTGTATACTTTCTGGTTATACAATATAGACTGTATCTGAGTATCTAACCAAAGACAAAATTAAACAAACTCTCTTCTTAAAAGCCTGAGTTAAACTGCATATTTCTTTATCTATTTATCAAAATAATACCTCTTTGAGAGAGACTTCTTATGAGGAGTTGAAGAAGAAATTCCCCTTGTGGGCCAGTAGAGTGCAATGAAAAAGTCCACAGAAACATGATGTACTTGATAAATGATTGGTTCAACAAGTAGGAGGCATAGTAACATTTTATATCTGATTTAGATTTAATTCTATTTATTTTGGTAATAATTTCATAGAATAGTTGTTCAATGTGGACAGTTTTGGGAGTTACATTCTTGTTTAAATGTCCCAATGAAGTGATTCAGTTTAGCCTAACAACTGGTATAAAACAACTTTATTTTCCTTTCAATGACTATTTTTTTCTTCATGTAAATCTAAATCCAGAAATATTTCTATTGCATCATCCTCACCACTTCCTGAAGCTAGCCATGAGGCTAATTTCAGCAGAGGTTTCAAATTAGGCAAGATAATGAAATGGACTGACAATCTGGCTCAGACTCTAATTTACAGTCCTGTGTAAAATTAACATTGACCTTGTCCTTGGCTCCTAGACCAGAGACATACTGAATGCTTAGAACTATCATTAGGCCAACCAAAAAAAAAAAATAATTGTAGTTAAATCACAACTTTATCTGACCCTGCACAATCATTTTCATTTTTTCTCTTTACTGTTCCTTCCTGGAACCATCCATTATGAATGCTTTCCATCCCCTTGTGCAGATTCCACTTAGGAATATGCCTCTCCAGGATGTTCAGCCACCCCTGCTCTATCCTGGAAACTTTCCCTTCCTAGTCTCACTAAAATATATTGTCCAAAGAATATTGCCTTGAAACATTTTTTAAAAGAAATTCTTTCTTGCAACTATTAAGTTCTCAAGAAACAGATGTCCAGTCTTGGGCGCAAGATGTGGGACTAGCAGTTGAGAGGATGAGCAAATTGGATTGGGCAGAAAAAGCCACTGAATTGTGTTGAAAGCCTAAGAGCCTTGGAAAACCCAGCATAAAGCTGTGGTGCAAGTGCTGACAAAGGTCTAGGTGACCACATCCATACACCTTGCTACATGTGTCCCTGGAAGCTCAGAGTGTCAGCTGCTCTTTGAACTGGCAGCTGGAGGCACTGTAAACATGTGACTCTCCACAGCTAAGCAGAAAGCTGCCTTTGAAAAGCCATCCACATGGGGTCTTTCTGCGTCATTCTGAATCATATGGTCAAGTAATTCGTTCCAAAGTCTGTTTACTAATGACTTAGTTCAATGATTGCTTAAATATATTCTTTCACAGATATGTTGTACTCGACTACTGTAATTCTATGAACCACTATATTATGTAAAGTTAAAGAGGGTTCTTTGCAGTAGGATTTACTTTATTCATATTAACATTTTAGCTATTACACAGTGACACAAGGGAAAAACCATAGGCTGAGTATTCCCCAAATTTATACAGAATTTTCACTTTAAAATATATCCAGTATATTTTTAAATCATAGATTCTTTCAGAACACTAAGGACTCATATAGAGTCCGCTAGGAAATTCACTTATTGGATCCAATGCATAAAATTTGCATTTCTCAGAAGACTTCTGAAAACAGTCTTAACACAAAAAAAAACTGATGTAAATGCTAAAATCTAAGTGTCATGAAAAGAAGTGCTTAAAATGCTATTTAGGGGCAAAGTTTCTTTGGAGCTATTGAAAAGATGCTTTCTGCAATGGTGACAGAATATTGAACAAGAATGGGAACCAATACTAACTAGGACATCAGGAAAATGTGAGCAATGTCCGTTTTGCTTTGGTCTTTTGTGTCAAGGATACTAAATCCAACCTGGAAACATGAGCTCACAACATGAAAAAAAAAAAAAAAAAAAACTTTGAATAGCAGGATGGGTGTGATGAGGCAGTACTGTTGTGCTTCAGATTTTACTCCACAGATACTAGATCCAAGCCCCCAAAAGATGATCTGGCAGTATGTTGGAAACCAGGATGGGTGAAGCTGTACTGAAAATACTAAGAACTTTGAAAAAATTTAAAATTGTTGATTAGTAAAGACTCTTAAGGCGGGATCATTCTAAAAACAGAGGTCAATGGTCATGGCAGAAGCCAAAAACATAGAAAGCAAGTCTGAATATTCAAAGAAAACTGTGGAGTATCATATAATATAGCCAGTTTATAAATATTTTGTGAGCATTTAAAACAATAAAATTTCTTCCCACACTAATTGTGCTGAAATAATTTTATTTTTAATTGCAATTTTATGGACCATATAAAATAATACTATAAATATTCCTGAAACATATAAAGATCATAAGCTCTTCTAGACAGTTTATGATATATACTAAATACTAAATAAATAAAATACTAAATATATGATATATACTATATACTAAAACATGCTGATATTTAGGCTATTTTGTTGATTTATCTTTGATTCCTAAAGAATATTAACTAATGTGCTGAAGTATGCTTAGAAGAACAAATCTTGTTGACAAATCATGGAACTTCATCTGTGGTCATATATTTAAGGAGTTTATCCTAAACTTCTTGGCATTTTCATCAGAAACAGAAGAAAATACAGACAAGCTAATCAAATCCTCCAGCAAAATACAATTAGAGGTTAGATTTTGTGCATTGGCATTCAAAATCCACATTGGAAAACATGATTAAAGGATCTGTGTATAGCCTCAAATTGAGATCAATTTAACAGCCATATAGATTAGTCCATATATTGATGTGATAGCATATGACATATATGACCAAAAGTTGATAAAGTTCATGCAATGTGAAACTTGTAATCAACTACAAATCTTCCCATGCTGTCTGTAAAAATGTCATTTAAAAGCTTCACCAAATTTGACATCGAAATAATAGAATTGTACTGTTCCAAGATTAAATTCAGACATGTTTTACTTTGCCCTGAAATTCTCACATCTGGAGTGTGTTCTGTCTTGGCTGTGATGTTTTAATGAGGGGCTGACAAGCTACATATCTTTGTGATTCAGGAACAGGACATAATTGTGCTACAGAAGAAATGTTTGAAGGAATTGTTGATTTTAGCTTGGAGGAGTCCAACCTAAAAGATTAATGTTGTTCCTTAATATGGTCTCCTAAGTAAGAAAGAATAGGTTTGTTTTGTAATGTTTCAGAGGAAAAGATGAAGAAAAGATTTATATATTCATATGTCAGTCTCCTCAGATATCAGAGCAAACGATGTTATATAGCAAAAGATAGACTTCTTTTGTGGGAGTTCTTAAGGCTATGAGTCCAAAAGAAAGGTGCCAGTAGGGCTGTTATCCTTTGGATGGCTCTACGTGGATAATGCTTCCTGACTTGTGCCAGCCTTCCATAATTGCCAGCCATTTTTGGAACCTATTGGCTGGCAGAGGCATCTCTCAAATCTCTGCTTCTATTGCCATATTGTTTCTCTCTCTCTCTCTCTCTCTCTCTCTCTCTCTCTCTCTCTCTCTCTCTCTCTCTCTCTTTGTTTTGTTTGCTTCCTCATGGCCTTCTTAGTAGACCAGAAATTATTGCCTCTACGACCCACTTCATTCCAGAATGACCTCATTTAACTTCTTATATCTGCCAAGATTGTATTTCCAAACAAAGTGACATTGTGAGATTCCAGGTGGATATGAGTTTTTGGATTTTACTATTCAACCCAGTTCAGTTTCATTTGTCTGCTTTTTTTGTGGTGATGGAAGGAAAATTCCAACTCATGAAGGATAAGCTTAAGTGGATGTCCACAAGGACAGTGGAGTGCTTTGATGGTTTATATTCATTGTCAATGGGACAAGAACTTTAATAACCAATAAAGGATCATTGTGATTAAGTTCATGAGACAGGGAGATCTGTCTTAACTCTGGGTGGTTCCTGAACTGTGTCACTTAGCCCTGCTTCCTTGTCAATTCCTGCCTCCATACCTTCCCTGCCATGATGGGCTATAAAATGGAATGGGAAGATGAAACTGGGTTTAATCTCAAATCTAGAGGGTAACTGGTACAAATGCTCAATTGTGGACACATTCAAGCAGAAGCTGAAGCCACCAACATTTCCTGACATGTCAAAATGAATTTCTACACTTAACATTAAGACAAAGATTTATGCAAGGTAGATAATCTCAAATCCTTCCTTCCTATATATGAGTTTAGTGAAGAACAATTCACCTTCCAAATGTTCTGCTGAGTTTCTGATAGGAAAAGATGAAGAAGTTTAATAAATGTTTGAAATAAAAAGTAAAATCATTATAGATAGGAAAGTTGATTACTAAAAACCCAGAGCACCTCATGGTGTTCATATCTATATAGTCCACTCTCCTTCATGTGGGTAAAAACCTGTGATTAGCTTCTAATAAAAATGAATATGATAAAGGTAAAAGGCCTTTTCAGATGTAATTAATGTCCCGTTTCATTTGACTTTGAATTAGTCCTAGGTGGGCCTGTCTTAATTTGAAATATTTCCTTCTAAGAGAAATTGGGTCTTTGATTTAACTGTCCTTAGTGGTTGATGAAGTAGCATTTAAACTGCTAAAAACCCACATGCAACCTCTGTTATAGGAATGCAATCTCCATTAGAATTCTCAATCAGTCCAGTACCCTAGAAGAAGAATTTGAGATGGATGGGATGATGCTGGCACAGATTAGTCTTGCGACTATGAATCAAGAAAGCAAACAAAAGCCTATAGTGAACATAACTGGAAAAGAAAAGGAAAGATCCTCAGTGACATCAGAGGTAGTTTAACCCTGTGGACATGTTGATTTCAGATTCCAATTCCAAAATAGTAAGAGTATATGTTCTGGCTTAATTGTTGCACACAGTTTATGGGAGCTTATTCCATCAGCCACAGGAAACTAATACAAAACAAAAATGAGGTTGCAAACCACACAAACAAGCTTGGAAAGGGTTTCTTCCTAATTAACTCTGGAAGAGAAGATAGAACCTGATGGGCACTTTGTCTGTAGACAACAGACAAAGGAGAATATTCACGTGGACTGTACTCAGACTTTGGACCCAGGACATTGTGGGATAATAAATATGTGTTGTTTGAAGCCACCTATTTTGGTGATTCCCTCTGCAGCAATGAAAAGCTATTACAAATGTGAGAGGCAGTTTTCATCACAAATCGATGATGATTTTGGTCTGAATCCAAGGTAGCAGGATCATTTTTCCCTTGCAATCTCTCAATATGAAAAACCCAAAGTGGAACACTTAATTTAGGGATAATTTTACAATCACTATATACAGAATAGATTCATAACTCAGATCTAATAAACACTGAGTTTAAACAATGTACAAAATAATTAAATTACTACAACTTTACTGTTTAGTAAGTAAAAGGAATCAGGTCTTCTACTATGATCATAGAAAGAAAAATGACCAGAAGTTATCTGATACATCTGAAGAAACATTGGGAATGACTAACAACTCAACAGTAAGAAATCTTTTATAATGACAGAGATATATATTTTAACATTCCTATCTAAGTCACTAACAGAAAAAAGAATTATGATGGAAGGAGTAAGAATAAAAATGTTTTACAATGATTTCCCTTATAAACCTCAACATTAACAGTTGCCAGGTTTGTAAATGGTGGTTGTTTTATTTTTCAGAATTCTCTCATAGAGATTCAAGTGGAAATATACATATGTATAATAAATATATGTGTCTGCTGTCTTAAGCTACAATGGCATAATAAACTGTTAGAATGTGGCTTAGGTTTTTATAGGAATTTAAATGATATCTTCATTGTAGGATTTCAAAATGTTGGCAGAACTATTCATAAGTATACTTTTCAGGGACTGGTGAGAGCAAAGGATGGTCATTAGCATAATTTAGACATGGAGCCTTGGTGAAGAATTGATAATTCCCAAAACAGATGAAAAATAGCTTTCAATATCCCTTTTTTCTTTCTTTGCACATTTTATGAATCTGTGAGTAGAGAGAGTTTTAAAAATAACTCTGGTCCACCATAAATCTGTACTTTCTTATTGTAAGATGCTTTTCCTTGGGATGATGCAATGAGCACAGTGACACTTGCTTACAGTCTTTGGAAGCACTCAGTCTTGACATGAGCAGTGATTTCAGAAGACAATAAAATCAATGACAAAACAGTGCTCCTAATACAATTGATGCTACGTCTGTTTTCATTAAAGGTACTGACTGACTCCAGGGCTGCTGAGATGGATCAGTGGTTATGTACTTTTTGCTTAAGCAAGAGGGCCTTCCAGGCAGGATGCTAGCAACTTGGAATCAGTAGAATACACACAAAAAGCTGGGTGTCTCTAGGCATGTCTGTAACCCCAGCCTACAGGGGATGGAGAACAGAGAATCAATGGAACTAGCTGAGAGATTCTGAGATAAGAAACAGACCCCTTCTGAAGGAAATAAGCAGATGAGCAGTGAGAGGACACCTAAAGTTCTCTTCTGACTTTCACACACATATTGGGCACATTCATCTGCACACATGTGAATACACCATACATACACCATACACACTGGACATACCACTCCACACTACACTACACTACACACACACACACACACACACACACACACACACACACACACACACACACTCTAAAAAGATAACTACTTTTCATCAAGTCTTAAGAATATTTAGGTTGAAAATAATAGAGCAAACTTGGACAGATTACATATGATGCCTACTCCTTAGTTGCATATATGCATAAAAATATTTTGAAAGAAATTAGTTGAGATATCCTCCCCCACCATGGCTTTTACATTCTTTCCACCCCCTCTACTGCCCAGTACTCTGAGTCATGGTGGGTGAGCTTTAGGTCTGGTTTACTGTTGAGATCTGAAGGGTCTCGGTTCTTATGCTTTGGGTTGTGTTGGGAATCAGTGTCTGCCTCACCACTAACTTATCCTGGTTGACTGATTGGCTGTGGCTATAGTTCTCTTGCTTGCTTATCCCATCATTCTCTCAAGGGTTTCATTTGGGGCCCACCCCATAGTACTGGGGTGATTCATCTCTTGCCAGGATGTCAGCCATTTGCTTGTGGCTCATTGGTGGAGTTGGAATGACCACAGCTCTCTCATTGCCTTCTTAAAAATAAAAACAGAATCTCCATCAGAGAGTGAGATCATCATAGATTAAATGAGACACACATTTCTAATTTGGCAAGATTCTATTGAGATTAGCCTCTCTGTAGTTCTCTAGTAATGGGAATTTCTCGTTGGAGCCCGAGTTATTGATTCTCATAGGATTTTGCCCTAAGTCCCAATTCTAGTAAAGGGTTATTTGGCACTGAGAGGATCTCTTGGCCAATTTGAAAGCTGTTGATTAACCTCCCCCCCTGGGTTTTGGTGCCTCTATTGCACAAATGATCATTTCTTGGCCTGCTGATCTCTCCCAGGAGGAAGTGTTTTCAGCCTACTCATGACAAAAGTCTATATTTTATAACAGTGGTCTTTGCTTTCTCCAAATATCATTGACCAATTTCCCCTGGCAGCTTATGTAGTGCCTTCCAACACTGCACTTGATATCACCTGGGGGTTGGTTACCATTTTGGATATTCCAGGGTCTCTCGGTGTAGTTTGGTGACTTTCTGTGGTTTCTTCAGCAAAAGGCTCTTACCTTTGGCCTGGGGTGCATATTCATTCAAGAGCTTTGACAGAATCCTCTCTTGTTTTGGGGACCTTGTGGGTCTCTTTGATCAACAGCTCAGTGTGGAAAGGAACCAATGACTGGGAGTTGCATTTCTGATCAGTTTTTCATGGGGTTAGGGTTCCTCCAATTCTGTTCATGACCCCTCTTAACTGTTGATGCCCACAGCTTCCTCAAGAGTTCTCTGTATAAAAGTAAGGATTTTTGTGGTTTCAATTCATTATTGGTTTAGCTTTTTGTATAAGCCTCACCCTCCCCTTCCTCCGACACCATTCCTTCTACCTTTTTCACAGTCTCTCATTTCCCCTGTCAGGTTTGGTTAGAACTGAAGCTTAACCTGGTTAGGAACCCCATATAAGGGAGAATATGCAGCGTTTAACTCTCTATTCTTTTTGTGAGTTCAGTAAGTAAGATCTGTTCCAAATCTGTCCACTTTTTTTTAAAATTTCATTGTCATTTTCCCTTTCCACTGAGTAGAATTCCATCATGTAAATGTACCACAACTTTGATATCCATTTGTCCAGAGATGGGCATTTGGGCTGATTCCACTTCTTGGCCATTATGAATTAACCTGTAATAAACATGGTTGAGCACATGTCTCTGTGCTGAGGTATAATGTCTTATGGGTAGATGCCTAGTAGAGGGATAGCTGGGTCCATTGGTAGCTCTATGTCCATTCTGTTCAGGAATCTCCACACTGCTTTGCATAGTGGTTGAAGGAGTTTGCAATCCCCCCAGCAGTGAATGAGGGTTCCTTTTACCCTTTCATCCTCACCAGCAACTAATGTTGTTGGATTTTTTATGATTGTCATTCAGACTGGAGTAAGGTAGAATCTGATTGTAGTTTTGATTTGCATTTCCCTGATGATTAGGGATGATGGACACTTTCTTAGATGAGAATTGTCCATTTGTTTTTCCTCCTCTGTGGATTCTCTGTTGAGATAAATGCCCCATTTTGTGAGGGGGCTGTTTGATGTTATTATTATTATTATTATTATTATTATTATTATTATTATTATTTTGAGTTTTTTGTAAGTTCTAGATTTTTGAGTTCTTTCTAAATTCTATATATTAGACCTCTGTCTGTGTTAATAGCTTGCAAAAATCACCTCCCAGTTTGATGGTGGTCTAGTGACTCTGAGTGTTGCATTTTTTATCTTATAGAAGCTTTTAAGCTTGATGAGGTCCCATTGGTTAGGTGATTGTTGAACTTCCTGGGCTACTGGAGATTTGCTCAGGAAGTTTTCCTAACTCCCATCTCATCAAGAGTTCCTCCTATCTTTTCTTCTAGGGCTTTCAGGGTTTCAGGTCTAATGTTGAGGTTCCTGATGCATTTGGAATTGATCTTTTTGAATGATGAAAGGACTGGGTCTATTTTCATTTTTTTACATATATGTATCCAATTTGTCCAGCACCATTTGTTGAAGATGCTATCTTTAAACCAGTGAACATTGTTGGCACCTTTGTCAAAGATCAAGTAACTATAGTTACTCAAACTAAAATCAGGGTCTTCAATTGTGTTCCATTTGTCTGACTGTCTGTTTTAAAGTGAAATTTTTAAGTCTGATGAAAATTTTATATTTAGCAATTTTATCATACTCACATTTAGTTAAATGATACTACTTAGAATTAATTCATCTCATTTACTTATGCATGTGCAAAATTAAGAAGCAATTGCTGCTAATGTAATGACTTCAGTAGCAGAAAAATAATTTAAACATTTACATGTCATTAGATGCTTCAGGAAAAAATTTCCTAAACTCAGTAGCATTTCTATCCAATCAATTAAATTATATAAAATTCTTGGAAGTTTATTTCATCTATCCTAAGGATCTAATACAAGTATAAATATACTTCCACAGTACGTACAAAGTTCATCGGTGGTAATATAAACAAAAAATATGACTAATTCAGTTTTTCAGCATTAAATATTTTCTTATTAAACTAAATTATCTTGAAATTCCCAATTGCATGTCAAAATCTATATTTACAATTAAAATTGAAATCAATATATCAAAATTACATATATTTATTACAGATACCAAATAACTAAATTAATTAACTAAACTATATAATGAAGGTGCTTCAAATTACAGAAGCAAAAACAAAACTGGAAAGTTTTTTTTTTTTGCTGGAATTCTTTTCCTTTTAGACATTTCATCAGAACACAAACCTCTCTGAGCCTTTCAGAACTAATTCTGTGCATCAAAAATTATCTTATGTAACATTAAATGTCCTATATATCTTCAAAATGCTAACTGGAGTCATTCAAAATGATTTGGGAGTTTATAATCAAAACATTTACAAATTGGTAGGGAAATTTAATTGTCTGTTTTTCAAGTTTTAAAAACAGATTTTAAGAAAACCTATTTAAAATAATTTCATTTAATAAAAAATCAGGAAGTTGAATAAATTAAAAGAATTCTAAAATAGTATATATGTTTAATTGAGTTTCTATAGTTATATGTGTGATGGTTAAGTTTTGATGTCAACTTGACCTTTCAAGTAATCTTGGGTGGGTCTCTCAGGATGTTTACAGGAAGACAGCCTCTCAGTAAGGGACAGGATATAAAAAAGCTCAAAGAAGCTAGAAGTAAACATCCTTTCCTGTGTGGGCAGTACAGGAAAGAAATTCCAGAGACTTAGGAAGTCATTAAGTCTGGGATATGGCTGCAAGACCCCACTCTAAGCCTATATAAAGGGGAAGAGATTCTCTCCTTTGCCCTCCGGGCTATTTGCTGTTTGTGTGTGTGGTGTTGGTAATGGGTTTCTCTCTCTGCTTGGACCTGTGAAAGAGGACCAGCCTCTTTCACTTTTGTGGGACTTCCCCTGGATCTGTAGCTTAAATAAATACTTTCCTCCCCCAAATTGTGCCTGGTTTGAAGATTCATCCCAGCATCAGGTGGCTAACTGTGACAATATGTAAGCATATTTTGATTTTAGGAAAGAAAATTTGTGGATTTTCTATGTAAAATTTGATGGTAGTGTCTTTGCTCTGAGTATGTTATGTTTGTCTATACAGAAGCTCTTGAGCTTGAAGAGGTCCCATTGGTTAAGTGACTGTTGTACATCCAAAGGCTACTGGAGATTTACTCAGGATGTTTTTCCCTACTCCTAATGTAGAGTTTCTTATTTTTTCTTCCAGGGTGTTCAGGGTTACAGGTCTTATACTGAGTTCCCTGATCCATTTGGTATTGATTTTTGTGCATGGTGAAAGGGAAAGGGGTGGGTCTATTTTCATTTTTTTACACATGTATCCAATTCATCCAGCACCATTTGATGAAGATGCTATCTTTAGACCCGCAAACATTGTTGGCACCTTTGTCAGAGATCAAGCAATTGAAGTTACTTGCATTAATAGCAGGGTCTTCAATTTTATTCCACTGGTCTGTCTGTCTATTTTTATGCAAGTACCATGCTGTTTTAGTTACTATGGCTTTATAGTATGTTTTTAGGTCAGACATGGTGATACCTCCTGAGTGACTTTTTTTTTGTTTACTTAGAATAGTTTTAGCTATACGATGTCTTTTGCCTTTCCAGATAAATTTTGAGATTATTTTTTATATGTCTGTGATGAAAGAGGTTGGGATTTTTATCAGCATGGCATTGAATCTATAAATCGCTTATGGAAGGGTTGCTATTTTTACAATAATACTCCCTATCCATGAGCAAGGAATATCTTTATATCTTATCACATTCTCCTCTATTTACTTCTTGAGCTGCCAACCATTAAAATTACTCTTCTTTAAAAAATAAAATTATTTTTAAAAACACAGATATTTAAATAATATGGATATGGATGATGAACAAATACTCTACTTTCATTATTTTTATTAACATCAAGCAAAAAGGAAATAGAGGTTCTTGGCTATAATATGCATGAATATGCAATGTTTCAAATATATGATAAAAGTTTACTTTTAAAAAATCATGTAAACTAGAATGACTTAATAAGCATGATGAAAACAATCTCCTGTTAATGAATCAATAAATCAATATTTTAAGTATGTTTCTGTGGGGTATTCTGTGAAAACAGTATGTCACAGTCCCAACATTAGAAAGCACACATTTTTGATGATCACTGCAGCCATTATTCTGTGGGGTCCTGTGCAAATTTGTTTTATTTGATTTAAGGCATCCTGTGGATGTGTAATGACAAAAATAATTTCTTCTATCCAAGAACTTTTTAAAGTTTTTGAAGTCCACATTTTATTAGCATAAATTGAGTGTGTGTACTAGGCTTCATATGAACATATTCATACAAGTAGATTAATATTTATTTTATATGATTCCCCCATCATGCAATCCTACCCTTTCATTTTCTCTACTTTCCCTACCTCTAATCCTCTTCTACCCCTCAACAGTTTTTCTCCTATTTTTTTTAATCTTGGATTCATATCATGGATTCATATGTTTATATAAAATCTAGGATCTAAAAGTGAGATAAAATGTTATAATTGTCCTTCTTATTCTGAAATACATTCATATGACAATTTCTATTTGTATTCATCTTCTTTCAAAAGACACAGTTTTGTTCTTTATGAACCAATGAAATTCCATATATATATACATATATATATATATATATATATATATATATATATATATATATATATATATAATTCATATTCATTGCTCTATTCAGGGGCAACTAGGGCAAATAGGGCAACTAGTTTGGCCCCTTAACTTCTTATGGGGAATTAGGATGTAATAATAAACACCAAGGTACAAATATCTCTGATATACTTATAGCCAACTT
Organism: Zapus hudsonius; assembly: GCA_004024765.1. Taxonomy (NCBI): domain Eukaryota; kingdom Metazoa; phylum Chordata; class Mammalia; order Rodentia; family Dipodidae; genus Zapus; species Zapus hudsonius. The sequence goes on along the minus strand of PVHP010010690.1, from coordinate 19,504 downwards.
TGGGTAAATAGTCTGGAGTGGAAGGTTCACTTTTAGCTTTTATAACTACATTTATTATTGCCTATTATAGATGCTGGATTAATTTACATTCTCACCTACAGTGTATATGTCTGTGTTCCCTTTTCTCTGTACCCATGCCAATATTTGTCATTTGTTTTCTTAATGATCACCATTATAGTTTTAATCCCAATATAGTTTTCATTTGCAATTTTCTGATGCCCAATGATGGTGAGCAATTATTTTCATGTGCCTTTTAGTTACTTATACTTCATTCTCTTGGAACAATCTGTACATTTCATTAAGCATGTACCACATGATTTATTTGATGAGATATGTATTCTTTAGAAAACATTTTGAAGATGCTAGAGGCATACAGAACTTATTCATTCTTTCTTTTGGACCAATTAAACTTTCACTTGCATCTTTGTGCTTACCTCAGGTATTTACCTTACCTCAGGTAGTTACCTTAACTTACTAAGAGCTTCTCTTGCTAAGAAAAAAATATATTGGGAATAAAAATCAGCTACTGACAATTTTTATGGAATTTGAAAGGATAAGGATACACACATTTTATGAATAGAAGAAAAAATCAAATCAGGTTGACTAAGATACCCAAGTCTAAATGATAGTGACTCTTAATTTAAATCACAGAACTAAAGTTAGTCATTCAAATCCTCAGTAATTCATTCCATATCATGATGTTTTGTTACAATCTGTGTGCATTGCACTTGAGCATGTGTGTGTGTGCATGAGTATGCATGTGTGTGTGGTATGTTTTTATGTGCGTGTGTGTGCATATACTTGTGTGTGGTATGTTTTTATGTTGCATGTGTGTGCATGTGCACATGTGCACGTGTGTGTGTGTGTGTGTGTGTGTGTGTGTGTGTGTGTGTGTGTGGTGTGCTGGCACAGAAGAAAATACTGCCACTTCCAGTGTAGGGTTTCCAGAGCAAACAAAACCCACTGCCTTTTTACTAAAAAAAAAAATCTTTTCTCTCCCTACCTCTTTCCTTCCTTCTTTCTGTCATTACTTCCTTCCTTCTTTTCTTCCTTCCCCGACTCCCTCTTTCTCTCTTCCCTTCTTTTCATTTTTCTGTTTATTTTCATTATTTTCCACTCTTTTTTTGCCTATGTAAGTTCTGGTCTCTGCTAGCACCAAGTCAGTTCAAAGAATGTCTTATAATCTTATCACACTACATTGTCTATCAAATTAAAAGTAGAACTGCCTGTACAGCATGGTAGGATTACAGTGAAAATCTCTCTGTAGACATGACTGGGGATAGTGTGAAATATTTCTAAATCTGGTAAACTTGTCAAACTCATGTAATTTTTTTCTCTCTCCTGTCCTTGTAGACAATTCAAATTTATTGAATTGAAGTTCTGTGTATACTTTGGTTCCATTACTTCTAAATAAATGGGTTATCTGCACCTTGATCTCTTTTCTAAACAAATGCTCTAAATAACATAAAATATTAATTCATAGTAATTCATCCCTTCATTTTTGAGATAAAGAAAAACAGGTATATTGGAAATAAAGAGATTCACAGATGACAGTTTGATGATACAGATAATTCTCCACTTAAATTCAGAAGTGTCTGGAATAATTGGAATAGATAACAATTATCTTGGGACCACAGTTGATGGAGCATATTCATTTATAAGTTAGACCTTATTAAATTCGTGAGTTAAAAGAAATAAAAGCACAATTATTAAAATGAGTTGTTGATATACTTGAGAAAACTTTGTCTTCGCTATTTCTACCATGAATCATTTGGGAGAAATGACGATAGAACAATATCTCTCAAACATTTTCATCTTAGAATTTCTTAATGCCTTAAAATATATATTTTTCACTCCAAAAATTTTATTTTTCTAAAAACATGGATATTATCCATTGATGTGGGAGCTACAGCACACATGCTCACAAATGAATTGTATGTGACTGAGCCAAGCTATGGGACCATGCTATTTGGGGAAGTACTTTCAATAGAAATAAAGAAAATAGAAAATAAGTTTGTCATTGAAGATTTTTGTCCTTCATAGTGTTGTATTCTCTGCTCTTCAGAAACCCTCATTTCTAATGTGTTTTCTTCCATTCTGTTAGTTGTATTTAAGTTATGTCAGGTGTGGTGGCACTCGCCTTTAATCCCAGCACTCCTTTTAATTCCAGCACTAGGGAAACAGAGGTAAGACGATCACCGTGATTTCAAGGCCACCCTGAGACTTCATAGTGAATTCCAGGTCAGCCTGAGCTAGATTGAGACCCTATCTCAATAAATTTTTTTTGGGGGGGGGCTAGTGAGATGGATCAGTCGTTAAGGCTTTTCCCTGCAAAGCACATGGAGACAAGTTCAATTCCCACTACTTACGTAAATAAAGCCAGATGCACAAGATGTGGTGCATGTATCTAGAGTTCATTTTCAGTGGCAAGAGGTCCTGGGGTGCCCATTCTCTCTCTGCATCAGCCTCTCTCTCAATCTCTCTCTCTCTCTCCTCTCTCTCTCTCTCTCTCTCTCTCTCTCTCTCTCTCTCTCTCTCTCTCTCTCTCTCTCTCTCTCTCTCCAGTTATCAGTTGATGGGTATCCAGGCTGGATGAAGTCCTTCCCATTGTAAATATAAAAGCGACAAATGTAGATATGCAAATATCTCTGCTATAGGATATAGAGTCCTTTAGTTTTGTTTGCAGTAGTGCTGTAGCTGGGTCATATGGCAGATTGTTTTCTAGGTTCATGAGAGATGCCCACATTTGTTGTGACCCAGCCTGGCTGTATATCTGTGAGCAAAGTTTTAGAATATGCACCCGATGAGAGCCTAGAGCATGGTAGCTCATGCCCTTTGTTCCTAGCACACCTGTGCCCCCCAGGAGACAGGGGAATGGCTCACAGCCCTAAATCCTGTTTATAAGTGCTAATAAGTTTTACTCCAGCTGGCTGATTTTCAGTGGTTTTGTTCCTGCCTGCTGAGCCGCCTTGTGATACAATGCAGCCTTGGATTGTATATAAGTGTGGATACTGAAATAAAGTTTTGAGATCTGCTCAGACACTTCTCCTAGCACGAGTGTGACTTTCTGGCTGTATGTGTTCACCTTTCTCCATGAAGCCTGTCTCCTGCTGGCCAGTGAGACAGGATCACAGGGAGCCAGAGACCCATGACTGACTCTATGGGGACCCAACACACATTCATTCCATAGTGACTTTACCAGTTTATATTCCTATCAACAGTGAGTAAATATTCTTTTCTCTCACATTTTTCCCAGCATTTGCCCAGAAGGACAAAAGTCACATGTTCTTTCTCATATGTGCATCCAAACTGTTAATACTTAGAAGTATATAAACAGAAAAGTGAGGCTAGAGAGATTGCTCAGAGGAGGAATGTGCTTGTTTGCAGGCTGAGGGCCTGGGTGTCATTCTCCAGTACCCCGTATGGCCACATGCACAACGTGGCATATGTTACTGCCATTTATTTGCAGCTCTCTCTTTCTCTCTCTCTCTCTCTCATAACTAAAAATATTTTAAAAGAAATAAATAGGAGAAGTCAGAGTGCATATAGATTATAAAACCTATTAGGAAACTGTGAAAGGAAAATAAGAGGTGTTGAGAAGGTGGGGGTGGCTATAGGACTCTTGTCATATAAAAGTAGAAGGGAAACAGTAGTGAGGGAAGGGTATGGGAAAGGTGAATGAGAAAAGAGAGAGGTTAAAGAAAATAAAAACCAAAATTTGTTTAAAAATACCATGATGTAACCTCATTATCTGTATAGAGAAAATGGAAAGCATATGGTTGTGCAGAGCCTCTTGCCCCTGGTAGCAAACTCCAGATGCATGCCCCACTTAAGGCATCTGACTTTCTGTGGGTATCTAGCAATTGAACCTGGTTTGGCAGGCTTTGCAAACAAGCACGGTGAAACCTTGACTCATCAATTTACTTTTATGCTTAAGAAAAAAGATAACCAAAGTAGTAACATGCTTCATTCATCAGTATAAATTCATATTATTATAAGAATGCCTATGTAAAACCCCTTGCCATTAGCTATTCATTAATTTCACAGCAATAAGATAATTTGTCTAAGTAATACAGGCTATTAAGAGTTACAGATACTTTCAGAAGTATAATAAATCTTTTAAAGCATATTTTGAATTCAGGTGTATCAATGCCATTAAAACATTAATATGTATATGATCATATTTTAGAATTATAAGTTGAGTAGCAGATTTAAAGTATTATTTATCTTTTCTTAGCATTATTTTATTAGGTATCTTATATAAATAATAATATCTATTTAAATGTTCAGAATTATCTTTAAGGTTGAATTTTTTATACAAGCATATAATAAAACATTAGCTTTCAAGTAACACAGTTTTAGGTTAGTAGTGGGAATAAATTGGTATTTCTTTCCTTTTGCTTTTGTTTTTTGTAATCATTCATAATATATACCATTTTAAGAACTCATTCTTTCATAAAAAGAAACTCCACCTCTCCCTGTTGATCACCTAGAAATCATTTCTATTAATGGAATTGAAGAAAGTAAAACACACACACACACACACACAGAGAGAGAGAGAGAGAGAGAGAGAGAGAGAGAGAAACTACTCAACTACTCATTATTATGTAGCTATAGGGATTGAGAATCCCTTTTCTTTGAACTCTCACTTCTGTCATTACTTAACTCAACCTTATTTTCTTTGCTTATATTTTGAAGTATTGACTATAGCTTTGCATGTACTGTCAGTGTCAGTGGGAGGCGGATAAGAGACACAGATCCAAAATGCCACTTAGAGCACATGTGGCAATCTTTTCACAGACCTCTATGAAGATGAAGACAGTACTCTTGACTTTGACACTGAACAGAATTTCACCATGAACTAATAAAAAGCAGCAGAGTTGGGATTTATTAGGAAGGGGGTTCGACACATATTTAAGAACAGATGTTAATAGAAAGAAAGGTGCTCTGGGAAAGGATAAGAAGCATTCAGATATGAGGTGCGTTCTCAAGGGAGAGTGATGCTTAAATGCCTTTGAAGCATAGCCATATGCACAATCTCAAACGGTTGCTAAGCAACAATTTCCCCCTTTATCACTCTTTTTGGTAAATGAAATTATACAGCGGTTCCAGAGGTGCTTTGGATAGGATTTCAATCTGATAAGGTAAAATTGTGGGTCGCAAGGGTCACACAAGAAGCTTAAGATAGGACCTTTGCTGCAAATGGAGTTCCTTGTGAGATTCCTAAGAACTTGCAGGAATAAAACTGAGAAGGGAGAAATAATTTATATGCTGGGCATTAAAAATGGTGGTTATTTCCTTTTTTAAAACTTATTTTTAAATTTTATTCTTTGTTTGAGAGAGAGAAAGGGCATGTCAATGCCTCAAAATTCTGCAAACAGATTTTATGTGGGTACTGGGAAATCTAACCTAGGATATCAGGCTTTGCAAGCAAATGTCTTTAACTGCTGAGTGTTATCTCCAGCGCATTGCAGTTACCTTTTAAATATTAGGGCAAATCACCTGACCAAATTAGCTAATGGGAGGAAGTTTTCTCTTTTGGCTTAAGGTCTCCAGGGGAATCACCTTAATGGCTGGAGGAAAGCATTGAATGAGCAAAGACTGGAAATCACCTCCTGCCATTATCAGGTAGAAAACATCCATGGGTCTTATTTTTTACTCTTGCAATTAAAATAATAAAAACCAGACTAGGACTTAAGAAGTGTTCACCTTAGCTGTCCTTTTTGGACTTGTGCTCACACAGAGAGACTCTGGACATGCAGCATCTACCTCATGAGGCAGATATCCTGATAGGAGCTTGTTTTTAAATCTCTGTGTATAGCATGCAGAGCTCAATTTGCCTGGAGGATTGTTAGTTTGTTATCCTTAAGATCCAAGTGCGCATAAATAAATAACTGGTGGAAGATTAGGAATTCTTGTCCCTGACTGCTACTCATCCCCCATGATAGCACCAACACAATAATCCAACAGCAAGTTTCTACGTTATTAAGAATATATTTTTAAAATGCATTTTAAATGCCAGCGTATGCAATGATGTGCTGATTTTTTTAAAAACTTAACTTTATTGACAACCTCCATATATATATACACAATATGCCCTGATCCTAATCATCTTTAACCACCCTTCTTGGCCCCACCTCTTATTTTTTCTACAATGAACTCTTTATTTCCAAGCAGTTCCTTATGCTATTTTCAACCTAAATCGTAATTGTACTGTTCGTGATTTACTAATTATCTAAATACTCACCAACTTCTTAATAGATACACTTGTATAGAAAAAATGTTTTTTGGTTTTTCGAGGTAGGGTCTCAGTCTAGCTCAGGCTGACCTGGAATTCACTATGTAGTCTGAGGGTGGCCTCAAACTCATGGTAATCCTACATCTGCCTCCCGAGTGCTGGGACTAAAGGCATGTACCACCACTCCCGGCCATAGAATTTTTAATATATGTGCTTATGTGTGTGAATATGACCATACACGTGAATGCATGATTGTAAAATATAAGGCTTAACCCAAATGCAGACTTTTGAAAAGCAATGGAGTTTTCAAGATGAGTGATTTAGAGGCATGTTTCTTAAAGGTGAAGGACTTTAAATTGAAAGCTGTTAATTACAATGTGATTCATTGAGAAGATACCACCCAAACTTATTTTTGATTATAACAATTTTATTGGAAAGTACTAACATCAAGACTGCTAGAGAAAAAGAATAATCTTCATATTAATTGTATTTCTCTTGAAATATCTCAATACTTCTAACCATATGTACATGAAGATTTGGAATTATTAACTTGATTTGAATTTTATATACTTATCTGTCACATAAAGTTCACTTTGTATATCAGTAAAATGAGAAATAGAAAATAAGAAAACCTATCAATGTATATAGTCATTATCAATTCAGTACAGCTTGATGGGTGTCTTACCTTAAAAGGACCAATTTAATTTAATTTGACTAATATTTGACTAATATTCAAAGTAGTGGGTTAGTGGAAGCAACAAAAAATATTGAATAGGTATTATATCCATCTATTAATAATTTAGTTATAGCACTGCTGAAGAACACACAAACTTATGGTTGCAGAAACTGAGATATGCTTGGATCATCATAGAATGAATCTTTGCTCAATAGTAAAGAGGTTCTGGGAGTAAATAATATGAGTGTAGTGCACGAGTAGGGAACTGATGGAAAGACACTGAAGAAAGACTTTGCAGCGAGGTTGAAATATACCTTGGCTTTTAATATCCATGGAAAAGATGATTTAGTGTAAGTATCTTCCAAGCTGGTCCCATTGGCTCCTGCTAAGCCCAAAATAATAAAACAGTAAGGTTTTCCTCTTCCTACTCTCAAGATCTCACTGGTTATTCATTATTGATTAAGTGTTTGCATACCAAAATAGCTTTTTTTGAAGTCCAAACTCCTAATGTGATGGTATTTGGAGATGGAGACTTAGGGAGGAAATTATGGTTCCATGAGGATATGGGAGTGGTCCTTATAGGACTATCTTATTATAGCACTAATCACTAGTGACTTGTTCAGTCTCTCTCCATCTCTGCTTTCTCTTTCTGTTGCTTCTCCCTCCCACATCATACTTGCCCAACAATGAGGTTATTTAAGAGCATCAAGAATGTGATACTTTCTTGTTGGGTGTCCTACTTAGATCTGCAACCTAAGTGCAAGAGGAATCCTCACCAGAAATCGATAATGTTGAGTCCCTGATCTCACATGTTCAGCCTCTAGAAATGTAAAAAATACAAATCTGGTGGGTAAACTATCTAAATTATGGCTTCAATTGGGTCATTGCAGAAACCCTTGGAAGTTTAAAGCTAAGTGTTCCATTTGTGAATACAATATGTGAGATATGATCAAACATCCATGAAGATGCTAACAGAAAGAGGTCCACACTCCTGAAGAAGATATGTCTGAGGATGTCAGCACACAGATCTGCTGCATAACCTTGCTAAAAGAGAATGAAACACAGAATGTAAAATGAGCAAAGACAATGTCCAGAGATTTTTCACACTTGAAAGTTCTGATAGAATATAAACAATGAAATAACCCAGCAATATAGAAAGACAAGTGAATTTAGAGATGAAATGGTGCATTTCAAGTAGAGAATGGTGAAAATGTCAGGATTACAAAGAATAAAAATAATTGACAATTTACTTGGGCAAGATGGAGATCACTGGTAAGATTTTACAGTGAAGGGAAAAGAGAGAAGGGAAGGGCATCCTTCCTAAAATATGGATCTAAATAGATGGAAGAGAAAATAGGATGTGAAGAATATATAAAGAGAAAATATCAAGCAGTTTCTTTAAAGGAGAGGAGAAATGAAGCAGTAACTTTAATGACATATAAGAATAATGAAACCCAAGAGAAGGTGATGAGACAAACAGGGGACCAATCACCACAGCAAGTCTGGTAACCCATAAAAGGTCAATGGAGACAGACACCAAGGATACCCAACACAACCCAGGGCAAAGGTACAGAGATACTTAAGATCTCAACAATAAAGGAGACTCAAACTTACCCACTATGATTCAGGGAACTGAGCAGAAGAGGGGGCAGAAAGAACGTAAGAGCCATGGTGGGAAGAATATCCAGAGACATGGCCCCCCTCAGCAACAATGCACAAAGGAGGAAGGAAAAAAGAAAAACTGGATACCTCAGGTGTAGTTCATAACCTCCTACCCTATGGACAGATCCAATATGTGCACTGAGGAAGGAACCCAGAGGGAAATGGGACACCTTCTCAAGATTTGCTCATACAATGTATTTACTTATTCATAATAAAGATATTAATTTAAAAAAATAAAAATGGAAGGTTAAGAGAAGGTTAATGTTTTTAATTGTAAATCTGGACAGTGTTAGGGCATAAGTCTACGTGATGAAGATGATCTGGTACCTCAACAAACTGTTGAGGCAAAAGAACAAAGTGGTTTTCTCTTTTCTTCCATAGACTAGACTTCTGAAGGTGACATGTCTTCAGATTTAAAAAAGGAAGATTTGAGAATGATGTTTGAGATGTCCCTCAGTGAACTTCTAAGGTGTATAACAGTTGTTCAACACACGTAAGTCTTAATTCATGTGATATTATATAACATTTTTCAATTGATTTAACAGTACACTTGTCACTCCAAATATTTCTTGAGTACTATTTTAAAATTCAAATTTACAAAGAATCTCTAAGCTCATAAAAGATTACAACCATTTCAGTCAGGTAAGCTCAATTTAATGACTAGTGCCTTAAATGAAAAGGAGCTGATTAAAGTATCTGAAATTCTGAGAAAATGAATGTCACAAAACTGGTCAGATGTAAAAAAAAAATGTGGTATAAACTACAAAATACAAAGCATTTGGAAATTAGGTAAACTTCCTTTAGATCATAGATTATTATTGCATGTAATAAGCAACTAAAGGAGGCAGAAAACTGCTAAACTATGACAGAAATAAAAACATCTTAAGTATTTTGAGTATACACTTCATGGAAACATTCGTGCTATAATGGGAGGGTCATTAAGCACTAAATGTACTCTTTCTTTCACAAAACATCATCTTCATAGCTTACATGTTCAAAGTATATTTGCATTTTTAAAAGTGTATGATAAAAATATGAAATTAAGAATATCTATGCTACAATAGCCTGCATAACTTTCACTGTTTCTTGAATTATTGTAATATGACTTGTGTATGGTTATCCAAAGCCAAGGAAAAAAGTAATCAGACTGAATTATTTAGGGAACATAAGAATGATAGAACCACAGCCATATTGATTGAAGATATGGATTGGCTTTAACTGCTTTCAGCATTTTCATTGTGGTAATGTTGTGCTTACTGTGGACACATATGCATAAAACCACAGATAGGAGCCAATAATTTCTTAAACACTTAAAATTCAAACAGATAAGGAAGGAAAGTATTTTAATACCTGAATGTCAAAAACCATTTCCCAAAACATTCACACCATTGAGGTTAACAGTCCTTCTCTTTCTGAAAGTATTTGCCTGACAATATTCCTTTACTGCTTAAAAGTCTTAAAATATCAAATATCTGAACCAGCACCAATACCCTTTTTTGACTGGCAGAAAGCTAGGCACTGGGAAATCAGTTTATCATACTAAACACAAATTGTATTTTCTGCATGGAAAATATAAACTATCAAATTAGGAATTTTCCTATTAAATTTAAAGCTAAAATCAGAAGACAGTACACTTTTGATATTTCTGGGTGCTTGGTAAAAGATGGGTGCTTGTGACATTTTATACTGTGAAAACATAAAGTGATGATTTTCTCTATATGAGGACTGAAGGGAAAGCAGTATACCTTTGCTTTCCTATATGCAAATTAAAACTATCAACACTTAGAAAGACAAACTCATTTCTACACAATTCAATGTATTTAAACTCAGATCACAATTGCAGGGACATAAATCAACCTAAAGTGAAAACATTCTTCCAAGGTCATGGAAAAGAGGAACGGACTTTGATCTACCTTAACACCCCTAAAGGACTACCACATTGCAGTATCTTAGGACTCTCTCTCCTATAGTAATGTCTGACTTTTGTATTCCATGTCCTTTGGCAGAGGGTCCTAATAAGCATTAGATGGGAACCTTCCATAGTTACCTTGTAGAGTTATCAGGCTTTACTCTCAGTTGATGTTCAATAAATATGTAATGTCCATAATGAGTTACATTATTTAGTGGGCAAACAATGAGTTCGGTAATTGGGGATAACAAGTCATTAAGTATTTTCTAAATTCATTGTATGACCAAGGATGGTAGAGAGGTACTGGGTGATTTAAAGATTATTAGAAATGAGTAGTTCATATATATTTGAATCAACAAATTATATTCTAACATTTAGAATGATCTTTAGGAAAATCGACTACATGGGTGAGGAATTTGAATGAGGAAAACATGCATTCAACAACCTTTAAAGTGTAAGAATTCATTTATTTATATTATCAGTGTAAGTTATAAAATTAATACTTAGCTTCAGCTTGGGTGATAAAAATGTGTGCAATTTTCTTGAGATCACCAGATATTTAAAGACCAAGTCACAAGTTTTATGTGTCATTTTACAGTACTTAAATTCATAGGATATAATTATTAATTTGGGCTTAATAAATAAAAATAATCCACTCAAAACACATAGTTGAGGAGCAATTTCTGCACACAGAATCTAAGTTTACTGTTGTGTTGTGAGCTGCTGCGATTCAGTGAGAGGCAATGTTTCGGTTGGCTTATACTTTGTCTTTTTATTTGCTTCTTTTTTCTTCTTTCTCATAATTACAGTCTTTCATGATTTATGATGGTAATATCTAGCCATAGATTCTTAAGCAACAAAAGTATTACATTAGAGAGTTCTGCTCATCTGCAGCATCTTCTAGCTATGGAAAAATGATATTGTTTGGAATAGAAAAAAATTCTTCTCAATACTGTTCTCTAAACAAATGCCTTAACAATTGTTGGACTCTATATACTTGAATCCAACAAACACTAACTTGAAAATGATGTTTTGTTGTATGTTCATAAATTTTCTACTGGGTCCTTATTTTCTTTTGTTTTTTTAAAATTCTATTAAAGTAAATCAAACAGGACTCCACAAAAAATATGTTACACTTGACCATCTGTGGGATGTGAACTAATGGCAACTTCAGTGTCACTTAAAGTAAAATTTACTTTTACTGAAGATTTTTGGATGCTGTTATTCAACCTATAAATGCTTCAGTTTAGAGGTTCATGTGTATCAAATAGAAATATAATACAGGGACGTCGTTGATCTTATGCTGAAGAAACAGTTTGCCATGTGAAGTAATGATGAACAAGTTTCAATTACTACTGTGCATTGAATCAATAATGTTTGGGTCTCTGTTCATATTTCTTCTGATTGCATAGTTGGATTAGTTTATTATCCTTATTGTAAGCTTAAATCACTCAACAGCTTTAATTGTAAAAGTGTTCTAGACAATTTATTGAATACTTATTAGAGACCAGTGCCTTGTATTATACCATTGATGGGATTTTGAACAATTCTCAATTTATAATCCAAGCCATATATAATAAAATTATTATTCTATAATATAAAATTGTTTAATTTTTTCATTTTTCCTTTAGCCTCATTAAATTCTACAGTTATCCATAAGATCAGGAATCCTCCAGGCCACATCTAATCAGGAGAATTTCACCAGATATTTTTGCCCTGGGAAAGAAAGAATTGTTGGTTAGAGGACAGTTTCCACTCACATGTCAGATCTGTCTTTTAGAAAGACCATGAGGAGCTCAAGGCTTTCCATCCTTTCCTGTAGGAAAGACTACAGAGAGCAAAGTTGTAAGGAATGGTGACTATGTCTCAAGCTGGTATGATCTTCCTTTGCTGGGTGTCAGGTTAAGCCTTATGAGATAACAAAGAAGGTCTCTACAGCATATTGGAAACACCATTTTAAAATCAGTTGTTTATTTTGTGTTATATTGCTTATCTATCCTTCTTGTAGGCATATTCTGCAATATTGAATAGGAAGTAAAATATAAAGGGAAGCACTAATGTCCCAGAAGAGTTTTATTTAAAGAATTATGAAACAAAAATATGTATTTTATTTTCTTTTATTTTTATTTGTACGGAACTAAACACTAAAAATAAAGCTATCATGAGAATTTAGGTCTTTACTCACACTTAAGTTTGGTCAGTAAAATTCCTAAGCTTATTGCAATGCTACTTAAGTGGTATTCGACCTACAGAAAGCTCTCCTGTTAATCATTGGCATGATTCAGTTTTTTCTCTAGTGATGTTGAAAGTAACTGCAATTTGGCACTTCCCTCTCTTTCTTTGCTCCCTGTTACCGAAACTCTTAACATCTCTCTTTGCCCTCTCCCTGTATACTTTTATAGTGTCCTGACCATTCTTCTATCAGAAAAGAAAGTACTTTATGCTGTCTCACCCTTTAATGAACACAACCCACCCACCCCAAGATGCTCATGAGTTGGAGAATCAATCACAATTTCAGCATAATATTTAGCCATGAGTACTCATGGAGAACCTCTAATAAAAACACTACATTCTCTCCTAATATTTACAATACACAAAATTATTAAAGGTATGGTTTCTTTTTTTAATAAATTTTTTTATTGTCCATAATGAGTTACAACATTTAGTTGGCAAACAATGAATTGTTATCCCCAATTCCCCACTGCCCTCCCCTCCCCCCTCAACTGGATAACCTCCTCCATGGGCTGTCTGGATCAGTCCTTGTGACAGGGGACCATGGATAGGCTAGTAATCAGCCAGGTTCTCCTGTCCGTACCTGGTATGGTTTCTTAAAATTTCCCAAAAACTTTGTATCTTTCAAGACTTTAAGTGTGGTATTATTGTATAGAATTGTTAACAATAAATTTTTAAATTGTATTAAATTTAATTGCTCAAGATTGTTAAAACATATTTTGAAAAAAGTCAAAGAAATGTTTAAAAAATAAACAAAAAATATATTTTCACCTAAAGTTTAGGGTTACATTCTTATTACTCTTTTAATATACAATATGAGTAACAGTTTCATTGCAACATAAAATAGGCTTATTTGATTAAATTTTCATCCTATATATCTTTATATTATTCTTAAATATAGTTTAAATTTTCGGGTCTTATTTTCCAAACTAATAAACACATATGCACACACACGCGTGTGCACGTGCGTGTGTGAGCACACGCGCACACACACACACATTTTCAGTGGAAGCAATACTAGTTAATGATGGTGATCATGATAATGATTTGATTAGACACTATATAAATCTGATGGTTGGATATAGAATAGGAAGAAATTTTCTAGTCATATGATGTCCAGTCTGAAGCACTAGAGTATACTCTTTGGATTCTTGTCAACTATTTTAAAAAGTGGCAAATAAAGCCAGGTATGATTGCTCCTACCTAAAATAAGGAAACTGAGTGTGGAAGTTAGAATCAGGTTTCCCCCACAGACTCGTGTGTTTTATTTATTTTAATTTTTAAGTTAATGTCTTTATTATGAATAATTATATACATTGTAAAAGCAAGTCTTTTGATGGTGCCTCCATTTACCACTTCTCTGTTCCCTAAAAAATGCGGTCTCTCCTTGGTGCATACTGGATCTTTCCATAGGGTAGGATATTATGAACTGCACCAGAGGTAGCCAGTTTTTCTTTTTTTTTTTCCTTCCCCCTTTGTGGGTTGTTGTTGAAGGGGGAAATGTCTCTAGATTTTTCTCCCCCACCATGGCTCTTACATTCTTTCTGCTCCCTCATCCTCTCAGTTCCCTGAGTAATAGTGAGTTAATTTTAAGTCTGCTTTATTGTTGAAAACTTAAGTGTCTCTGGACTTCTGTTTTGAGTTTTGTTGGGTATTGTTGGTGTCTGTCTCCATTTACCTTTCATGGATTATCTGACTTGCTGTGGTGATTGGTCTCATAGATTTCATTTGGGCCCTGTATGGTAGGTCATGGGTGGTTCATCTCCTGCCAGGATGTCAGCCATTATCCAATGTCTTGGTGGAATTGGTTGTCCCCAGTTCTCTCGCTGAAATCTGAAAATTAAAAACAGAATCTCCAATGGAGAGGGAGATCAATATAAGTTAAATGAGACAAGCATTGGCATTGCTATTTTGGCTAGATTCTAATGGGTGTAGTCTCTCTGTAGCTCTCTGGTAGTGGGAATTTCCCTTAGGAGCCTGGGTTCTTGGTCTCCATAGGATTTTGCTATAGATCCCAGTTCCAGTTAAAGGTTCATTGTCACCTAGAGGATCTCTTAGCCAATCAGTAAGCCATTGATTACCCTCCTAGGTTTAGCACCACTATTGCACAGATGAACACTTCTTGACTTGCTGGTCTTTTCCATATTGCAGTGTATTCAGCATTATGATGACAACCAGCTGTGTTGTGAATCAGTGTTCTCTGCTTTCTTCAAATATCATTGACCAATTCCCCCTGGCAGCTCATGTAACACGTTCAAGTGCTACACATGCTACCATAAGGGAGCTGATTACCATTCTGGATCTACAAGGATCTCTTGGTGTTGTTTGATGACACTGTGATTTCTTCAGCAATAGTGTCTTACCTTAGGCTTGGGGCAGGTATCCAACAGTTTTGACAGAAGTCTTTCTTATTTTGGGAACCTCACGGGTCTCTTTGAACAATAGCTCAGTGTGGGAAGGAATCAATAACTGGGACAAGGAGATGCCTGAGCAATTTTTCTTGGTGTTAGGCTTCTTCCCATTTTATTCATGGCCCCTCTTATCATATGGTGCCCACAGCTCCTTCAGGAGCTTAATGTATGAAAGTACCATAAAAAAGAAGGTACTAAGCCAAAGGAAATAATAAATCCATTATCCTCTTTTCTATATATGCTGTACTACCAAGTGAAAAAAATGAGTACCTTAAAAGTTAACACTTATTGAGGAAGGATTCATTATTCTATCCTAATTAGTGAATAGCTTTTTGATGTTAATTTCACTGAAACAGTGGTAGCTATATATAATGGGCTTCTCATTGGGTTAGTACAAAATACACAATTCAGCCCAGTCTTATCAAACTATCAAACCTAAATTTAATTAATTCTAAGTTTAAGATTAAAAATTGAAGTAAAGAATAATGTTATTTTAAGAGTATAATTATTTATGAAAGCTTTTAATAAGGTTAAGCAAATATTTATCAATGAAATTATCTAGTACATAGTAAGCAAAATCAACCATAATCTTTTCAGTGTCTTTGTTTTGCCTTATTGTTGTATAATTGTACCGAATGCCCTAAAATTAAAAGGATACAATTAGTCCCTTTGTTATATCAGTAGTCATTGAATCTTCTACTAAATATAAGCCCAACATAGCAAACTTTAGATTTAGCTTTTCTTTCCTCTTTAATCATTGGTTTACATTTTATAGCTACATTTCTAAAATGATATAGGCAAATTAATAACTATCTCATTCATGAAATACTATGGTAATATTTATTTTTAGGTGCTAGAGATTCTATGATATAATTGTGAGAATGATGGTCACTAGAAAAATCAAATATCACAAGGTAATAATAATAAGTATGTTACATAATTAAAAGTCAACTTGAGATGGCATAGTAACACTTAGAAGGAATAAAAGACTGGTGGTAACATATTATATGAAACTCAAATGTTTGTATGTGTATGTGTGTGTGGAGAGAGAGAGAGAGAGAGAGAGAGAGAGAGAGAGAGAGAGAGAGAGAGAGAGAGAGAGAGAGAGGAAAGAACACATTCTAGACAAGAGAGCAACAAGCATTCACTTTTTTATTAAATGGGAGAAAGGGGCCTGTCTTTCCAGGTATATCTAATGGAGTAGTTAGATAGAACACAGCTAGGAAGATGAAGGCATTAATTTTAAAAAGACAGAAAAGTCATAGAAAAGGTCATAAAATACATTTATATCCTTAGATGCAGAGAACAGGAAATAAAGAAATATATGAAAGAAATTCAGTGTGTCAGATTCTAAGGCTGAAGTTCACATGAACATCCATGTGGAATGTTAAATAAATTTTAAAGGTCAGAATAAAGAAAATATATATTTTGGACATTGTGAAGCAAGTTTGTGGTCTAGGCATGGAAATTGAGTTTTTAAAGTTAATAACATAGGGAAAATGAGAAAAAAATGTGAAGCCCAGGGAGCAGAAGAACGTGATTAATAATGGGAAAGAAGCAGGGAGCAAATGAACTGAAAGCATATATTATTATCAGGGAAGCTAGATTTGAATTCAGATGTTACTGGTATAAGGATATTCTCTGTCTGTGAAAGAGCTTTGCAAAAGTGTATGATCAGTCAGACTAGGTTTTTTTCTAAGCATGTATGGGTCCTTACTGTTTGATTTTGGGTTATATAGCTTGGTTTGACTCTTCCAGGACTGGAAAAATTGGCACTTACTATGCACCTTTTAAATGGAATTTCAATAATATACAGTTAACTAGTTTACCTTGAAAAACTAGTTTTCAATTATATTATTTCTCAGCAAATTTTTAGAAGAATGACTTAGGAAAATTAAATGTAATGTGAAAAATGTTTGTCAGGCCTCTAAGTCTGTGAAATTCTTTTTTTGTTTTTTTCGAAAATTCTTTTTATACTTGATTATTAATGGAATATTTTTAACAGTCCTTAACAATACATATTTTTGGTATGCATAACATTTGCAATTAATATTTTATATACTTGTATATGTTCTGGCCTCATTTCCTCAACCCTACATAAGACTTTTTTAAAATTATAATATCACAAGCTAAGAGATGTAATCAATAATTATCAATCAGAAATTTGCTTCACTATGAAGAATTTGAACCATAAAAACCAACTTCTAAGAAAGACTATAAAAATTTGTGTACTTGAATGAAGCATCATTGCCTTAACAGTGGTTGAAGGTCAGGTAAGATCCTCCTGAATTTGTAAGAAGAAATACAGAATTACACAAATAAACTCTTAATTATAAATCCTTCAGAGATATCAAAATTAAAGAAGAACATGAAGGAAAGGACCGCTCATTTTCTCTTACTGTCTCCATAACACCTAAAATTTATATTTTTAAAATGATTAAGGAAAGACCCTTCCAAAATACAAAAAATAATGTTCTGAAAATAAAAACATAGCTACTAAACAATTCTCTTATGTTTGCAACAATGTGAAGATGTAAGTTCAACCAGTTATAGTCTTAAAACTTCTTTTTTTTTACTTTTAAAATGAGGGTGTCATTAGTCTATCAAAAATATCTGAGCTGAAATGCATAAGACTCATAATATTACTATTCCTCTGAAGCTGCTTTAAATCAGTAGCATCTCCTTGAAGACAGAGCTAGATGTCTCTTTAGGTATTGAGAGAATCCCAAGAGCATGAGATGTTAGGACAGAAATGAGGAGAGTTCTTCTTTGTTGAAGAAGTGGCTTTCCTCACAGTTTTTAAGTCAACATTATTTTATGGTTATTTTTACAGAAGGTTTGAAATATTTTACATTGAGTAATGTAACCTGAAAATCATTGCAAAAATGGCAGCCATTTAAAATACTTGGAAACATATCATATCACCTCTCTAAGGCAACTGTTTTCCAATCAACACAACTACATTAGTTTCATCAGCATATGTCAGTTACTATACCAGCATCAAGGTTTTTGGCTCAGAAATGTTTTGTTTCAATATTACTCCAATGGCATTATTTTTGCTAATGAATACTTTCTATCAAATTAACAGGTGTATTCATGTTTCATGTAGAAAGATAAAATTTAGCTATTTAAGAACAGGAAAAGTGAAGACATATTTTGAGAAAACTAAAGACCAAAATAACTCATGGAAAGTAGAATTCAATCTATATACTTCCTTGAGGTTTACTGCTTTGCAAACATGATAAAACCATTTTCAAAGTGGAAGATACAGAATAAAAAGTAAAATTAAAGTTAGCCTGGGTTAACATTTGAAACTATTTTTAAAAGACTAAAAATAAATGAGAAGGAAGAAATATAAATATTTGCAAATTTGATTATCTTTATAGCAAAACCAAAGAGAGACAATTTAGTTTAATTTTTATCTTTGATAAGTGCTTTAAGGACAGTTTTGAAAGATTAAATGCATTTATTAGTTTCATTTAAATGAGGCTGCACCTGCCTCCTTAGCACAACAGGCAATGTGTCAGACTTGTAAATCAGGGTGCATTTTTGGTGAATGTATGGGAAATGATTACTGCAATCACAACTTAGAAAATCAGAAGAAAAAAATCAATTCATTCAAATTTTTGAAAAATAATAATGCATATAAAATTAAGCTAAAGAATTAAAAGATAATATATATGTATATATTTATATAATTATTTATTTATTTATTTATTTATTCCTGGTAAAAGAGGAACTTCAGTATACCATAATACCTAAGTATTTGGATGAATGCAAATGGCAGGTTTAATCTGGGACATGACTATTTTATGGTAACGCAAGGATCTTCAGTGTGAACTATGATTACAACATCATTGTATTAAAATTTCAAAAGATTGGATACTCCTGGCAGATCAAAACTACATTTAGGGAGGTAATTATTAGCAATAAATAAGTTCAAAAAATAGTTGTGGTTATGTTGGGATGTAGGAAGTGAGCCAGAAACAAGTAAGTATACTTACAAATGACATCTGAATAGAAAATCCTAAAGCAAGGGAGCACAGTAGAGTTCAGAGGGTAGGCCATTCTCAAAATGGCATTGGAAGTATTGGGTTTCTCTCTCTGCTTGGATCTTTGAAAGGGAGCCAATCTCTCTTGCATTATGCAACTTCACCTGGATCTGTAGCTTCAATAAATCCTTTCCTCCCATAAATTGTGCCTGCTTTGGAGATTCATCCCAGAAGGGTGTGGCCGACTATGAAACAATATGAATGTTCTGTGCCAGTATTGGCACAGCCCCAACAAAACACCCTCTCAAGGATGTTCTAATTGTCAAATTGCTACCAGCTGGGGACCTATCATTCAGAACACATGGGTTAATGGGGGAAATCTAA
>PVHP010010689.1:7560-47092 GCA_004024765.1 Zapus hudsonius | reverse complement strand
CGGGTCCTTCTGCATTGCAGACAAATGCCTTAACCGCTAAGCCATCTCTTCAGCCCTTACCTTCATTTTTTTTTTTTTTAAAGCTCAGCATCCCTAAGCTGTGGTACACAGCAAGGGCCACACTATTTATTTTATTTTATTTATTTGAGAGAGAGAGAGAGAGAGAGAGAGAGAGAGAGAGAGAGAGAGAGAGAGAGAGAGAGAGAGAGAGAGAGAGAGAGAGAGAGAGAGAGAGAGAGAGAGAGAGAGAGAGAGAGAGAGAGAGAGAGGGAGGCAGACAGAGAGACAGAGAGAATGGGCACAACAGGGCCTCCAGCCACTGCAAATGAACTCCAGACACATGCGCCATCTTGTGCATCTGGCTTTACATGGGCACTGGGGAATCGAACTCAGGTCCTTCTGCATTGCAGGCAAACGCCTTAACTGCTAAGCCATCTCTTCAGCCCCTTACCTTCATTTTTTAAAAAATAATTTTTATTTATTTTTAAGCAGAGAGGGGAGGAGGGAGAAGAAGACCCTCAAAATGGCTACAATATAATGAAGTGTTTTCACAAGACTTAATTAAAAATTTACTGTAACTTATTCTAAGCTTAATGAAACTCAGAAAAGTTAGTAAATTACATGAAGAGGGAAAAAAAAAAAAAAAGACAGAGCTGGGGCTGGGAGCCAGACATGAGTGAAGCCCTTAGTTCATTCCCCACCATCAGAAAAAAATAAATACCGCCACCACCACCAACAGCAAAAAGCAACGAAACCTAAGCTCTGTTTTGCAAACTATTTTTTAGTGATATTACTACATTCAAGGGGCTGGGGAATTGTGATAAAATGAGGGTGCTTTTTATGTTTTGCTTCTTACATATATACCTGCTCACCCTTCTGCATTCTGCCATAAGATCCTTAGCAGCCCCCTGTTTTTGGACTTTCTAGCCTCTAAAATTGTGAGCCAATTAACCTTTGCTCTTTTTCATTAACTAATTAATTCATTTTGTTTGTTCAAGATAGGGTCTCACTCTAGCCCAGGCTGACCTGGAACTCACTCTTTAGTCCCAGGCTGGCCTCAAGCTCACATCGATCTTTCTAAGCCTGCCTCCTGAGTACTGGGATTAAAGGCGTGTGCCTGGCTACAACCTCTGCTCTTTAAAACCTGCCTAATCTTGGATGTTTATTATTAATAACAAAGTGAACTAAGACACCCTTGTTTAGAGAAAGGAGTATTCCCTTTTTAGAAAAGTCCTATTTTGTCAAATGGTTCAATTCCTTCCCATGCTTCCTTCTTACAAACCTCTCAATGTCATCTTTAGATTTTTATTTTCTGCTGAGTTATCATAGCAACAATCAAACCTTCTGTTTTACAGTAAGGAAATACACCTTTCCTCTAGCGAAGAAAAGTGCTCCTGAGGGTCTCTGTCAGGCTCAGGCTTTAAATAGCTCATCATAGTTTCTGCTTCTGGTTCCTTAACTATTTACTTCTGTTCCACCACTCCATCACAGCTGCTCTTATTGGGGCACTGGTGACCTCCATTGTACCAACTATACTTCAAAAAAGTACAAATGAAAGCTCGAAACCAAACTCCTCCCCCAATCTCTTAATATAATATTCAATTGTTATTCAAATGTACTATTCCAATTAATTTATTTAAAATTTCTTATGAGGGGCTGGAGAAATGGCTTAGCGGTTAAGGCACTTGCCTCCAGTGCCTAAGGTCCCTGGTTCAATTCTCCAGTACCCACATATGCCAACCCACAAGGTGGTCTCTCTCTCTCTCTCTCTCTCTCTCTCTGCTTGAAAATGAATAAATAAAATATTTTAAAAAAGCAGTTTCCTTAAAACTTCTTATGAACAAATCATGTGTTTGTACCACAGTTTCTCTCCTCCCTTCCCCAATTCCACTGAGGGCCCTCCTCAGTGGGATTGCTGGTTTGCACCATGGGGTTGAGGGCTATGAGTTGTTTGAGTGGTAGTCAGTCATTTTGTGTGTGGGGCAATGCCTCAGGGTATTCTCACCCACCATGGTTCTTCCAGTCTTTCTGCACTCTCTGCCCACCTCCCTCACCTGCAAAATTCCCTGGTCCATGGTGAGTGTGTTTTAAGTCTACTGTAGTGTTGAGCTCTTAGAGGCTTCTGGATTTCTGCTGGGCATGTTTTGAGTATCCTCAGTGTCTGTCTCCATCACCTTGGTGCAGGTTGATGGGGTTACTGTATAGAAGCAGCACACTTGCTCATCTCGCCAATTCCTCTGTGGTTTCACCTGGTCCTAGCTGATGTGTGAGGGGTAGTTCATCTCCTGCCAGGGAGTCAGCTCTCATTTCTGGGTAGAATTAGGCAGTTCTCTGTTCTCACTGCCTTCTTGCCCCTCACCTGCCTGGAGGTCACTGGCCCCAAACACAAAGGGCCCCTCACCAGTCCTGGGTGCACTATACTATTCCTTTTAAAAGTTTTTCTTGGTAGTGCTGAGAATCAAATTGAGCCAGGGCTTTCTTTACACATGGATCTTTCCTATAAACATGGTTTAGCCCCAGTTTTCCTGTCTTACTCAGTTGCATTTTCTTTCCTGTAGTTGTTCAAACCAGAAATTTAAGTCATCTCTCTTTTCCAACCTGTGTACCCCATTCCTAATCTTGTCATTGGTACTTCGTTCTTGATCCTATCTACTGCTCTCCTGTGTCATCACCCTTTTAATCCAAGTGATCACTTTTTTTTTTTTTTTTGATTTATAGTTCAGAAGGGTGGACCTTGAAATTACTGAGAACCTCCTGCCTCAGACTCCAGAGTGTGGGATTATAGGTATGCGGCACCTTGCTCAGCTTTTCAGAGGTTGGTTATTTCATTTAGGGGAAAATACAATCTCCTCTATGAAACTTAGAAGGTTCTGGAAGGCTGCCCCTTGTTTTCTACCTTTCTGTTGTGCTGTTCCTCCTCTCCTTCACTCTGCTTTCTGTTCTACAAAGCTGGAGAAAGTCCTGCCTTCTGGCTTTAAACCTCTTCTCCCTTGGTAGACTCCTTAAAAGCACGACTTCTTCCTCTTTCCTTCTTTAGTAACTAAGTATTCATTATCTACTGAGTCAGAATCTTCCTAATATAAGCAACATTGTCTCTGATATCCTTTTACAACACTGTTATTCTCAGTCATGGCATTTATAATGGTTCATAATTCTGTTTTCATTTGACTATTGTCTGGATTTCCATTTAGCTCAGTGGAGTCAAAGGTAGAGTCTCTTGTTCACCGTTGTTCCTGGTCACCTGTTGAGTACAGTGCCTGGAACATAGAGACTGTTGTTTAAAGTTTTGCCAAGTTAAGCTCATGCTACCAGTAATGTATTATCAAGCTGTATCCGTTTTTTCTCTGAATTCTTGTATTTTAAAATTTGTTTTCAGTTCTCTGTTCCTTCTGTGCAGGTTTAGATCATAATCAGATCTTCTGAAGGCTTTTAATAACCTTTTAGCTAGAGTGGCCTGGCAAGCAGTGGCCTATCTTTTAGCCATTGTTCTGGAGTAAATTTTCTGCCCTTCAGGCATTCTTGTTGGTAGGATAATATGTAAATTAGTTTTACTACTTGACCCCACCTACCTCTTTAAAAGACTTCATCAAGTAGATGGCCCTGTTCCAATCTCCCTAGAAAGATTTTAGTTTTATTTTTAATGTCCTATCATGTTATTCTCTAGCTGAAATTTCCTTTTCATCTCTGCTATTAAGATCCCACCTGAATGCCATTTCTTTATGTACGCATCCCCAGTGCATCCACCTGTTCCTATTGCAAGTTCCTGAGGATGGTACTTTGTCGGGCTCCTTGCGTTGTCCTTCAGTATCTTGAACCCTGCCTGGCACATGGTAGGCTCTCAGTAAATATTTACTGAATGAATAAATTATAGGCACTCACTCAACAAATAACTCAGATTTCTTGACTTACCATAGTGCTCTCCTCATCTTTTGCACTATCCTTAGGTACATAGACTAGTTCATTTGTTATCAAATTAATCACCACCCACATATTCCTCTCTGGTCATCATCAGTTCTCTCTCACTCCTTTCCTCAGTAAATGCCTTCCTAATGGGAGGGTGATTAATGTTAACGATATGGCGCAAGTAGATTCTAAAAT
Source organism: Zapus hudsonius (assembly GCA_004024765.1). NCBI lineage: Eukaryota > Metazoa > Chordata > Mammalia > Rodentia > Dipodidae > Zapus > Zapus hudsonius. The sequence continues at coordinate 42,994 of PVHP010010689.1, read as the reverse complement.
GCAAATTGAAGACTTGTGAAGTTGAAACACAGAATAGCTTGAACAACACTCATAAATTACTGACAAGTGAGAATTAAAGTTAGGTCACTTTAGAATTGAAGGGAATATTTACAGTTAATACGTTCAAGTTAAAAATTAATTTCAATAAGCCAGGCGTGGTGGCACACGCCTTTAATCCCAGCACTAGGGAGGCAGATGTAGGAGGATTGCCGTGAGTTCAAGGCCACCCTGAGACTACATAGTGAATTCCAGGTGAGCCTGGACTAGAGCGAGACCCTACCTCAAAAACAAAAAACCAAAAAAAAAAAATTAATTTCAATAAAACTGGAAGGAAAATTAATGTGGTTAATGACACAATGGGATTCAGAAGATAATTTAAGGAACAAAGGATTAAGAGGACCCTTGGAATATTTTTACAAAAGTGATCTTATCCATGTTCTTTGTTTTAAGAATTACCTTAGTGGCAATTATAACTTAAATTTTGTTAAATCTAATTGAAGTGTTCATAATTATTAATCTTGCTGAAATTAAAGGCCCTCTCTTCCAATTAACTATTCTTTTTGCAAGAGGTTTACTAGAAATTGTGTTTCCTTGACAATTAGCTTTAAGAAATATTTTGAGTTTACTAGTCACCCTGGGATAGCAGGAGTCCCCTCAGTGTATGTAGGTTTCCCCATTCCCCAGAAGGACTGTGTTTTATTGATTGTATGTCTGTGATGCCTAATCAATGCACAGTGATGGAGGAGCAAGTGAAAAATAACTGAGGAGATTTGGTGCTGCCTGGCCAGAGCTTGTATGGCAGGTGTAGGTGGACTCTTGTACTTGTCAGGGCCAAAGGAAAACCTCTCTCTTTTTTTTTTTTTTGGCAGTTCCTGCCTTGTGTGAACTTTAATATTCAGAATCTGTTCTCTGCTTCAATAGCCCTGTTCTCATTGTAATTCTTCCTGGAGATTGAGATGGAAATGAGAAAGGCTTTGGGCTGCTGCCTGGACATCCACATTCATGAGCACTTAGAAGCGCAAAGGGACCAAATGCCACGCCTGACCTAGCCGGCGCCAGGTCAGCCAATCACTGCTTTCCCGCTCGTCCTTTGTTCTCCCTGCCTCTGGCCTTCTATCTGTTGGAGGTTTGCGCTACAGCTGTTTCTACCAAATAATGTAATGCTAATGTGACCCTTAATGAAGTCATAGAAGCACATGGTTCCCGCTAGTGGATAAGAACTCCATAGTAGCAGTAGCAGCCTTCAGAGTACCTTTTCACCAATAATTGGACCTAGGCACCTGAATGCCATTTCCTGTTGTTTTTGAAACCATAGAAACAGAGGCTGAATTCGACATTTAGCCTTGGGAATCTTAACTCATTTTGTGTAAGGAAAGACCGAAAAGCAAAAATAAAATAAAAAAGGCTAATGTCAGGTTAATTCCATATCATACTTCAATAAAGCTTTGTCCTATGGAAATATAATTTTATCCCTGCTCTATATTGAATAGTAGTTAAACCTGTGCCACTGCCTTGACTTTCAATCCCGTGGTATTGCCATTTCCTGACTATGTGGTATGGGGGAGCTAACTTTTAACTTTAGTTGGTTTCTTCATCCTTAACTGGTACTAATTATATGACTGCTTCTTAGGTTTGTATTAGGACTGCATGAAGTAATAATTGGACAACACTGAGCAGATTTTTAAAAAAATATATTTTATTCATTTTCAAGCAGAGATAGAGAGAGAGAAAGAGAGAGAGAGAGAGAGAGAGGACCAGGGCCACCACCTTGTGGGTCTGGTGTATGTGGGTACTGGGGAATTGAACCCAGGGCCTTAGGCACTGGAGGCAAGTGCCTTAACTGCGAAGCCATCTCTCCAGCCCCAATGAGCAGATTTTAACACATAGCAAGTGCTTAACAAATGCTGGCCATCATTCCAGATTAGAGAAGCTGAAATGACCTTAAACAGCCAGTGCTTTAATTTACAGCTCTGTGCTTGAAGCCTTTGTTCCCAAGTCTCCTTTAATAAGAATACAAGCCTTGTGAAAGCCGGGACCTTATCTGCTTGCTTTCCTGTATCCCTAGCACCTAGGACAATTTTTTCCTTTTTCTTTGAGACAGGGTCTCCTGTGGCCCAGGCTGGCCTCAAGGCTCCCTGTGTAGCCAAGGATGATCTTGAACTTGTGATCCTTTGCCTCCACATTCCCAAGAGCTGGGATTATAGGTGTGCACCACCACACTGGGGTTATGCAGTACTGGCACTCAAATCCAGAGCTTCATGCATGCTAGGCAAGCTCTCTACCAACTGAGCTGCTCCCCCAGTTGCACCTAGAACAGTTATTATTATTATTATTATTAGCAGTTGTAGATGCTTAATAAGTATTTAGGAAGTTAGTGATTATCTTGCAGGTAGTTTCTCTGAATAACATCTAAGTTAGATATTTTATTGTGTTTGGTCTTTTCCTTTATAGATTATGTGAATTTGTACTTTTTAAAAATGGTTTTTGTGTTATGTGTGATCTTTTCAGGAATCTCCATTTCCTTTGCATTGTAAGCCTTTAGGAGTGGGGTAGATGTACACTCTGATCTTGCTCCAGCCTTGAACTCTCACCGAATGTTTGATGACAATAAAAGATCTGATAGTCTTGAGTTCTCCAAGTACCATTTCAGTTGGTTGAGATCGGAAATGTGGCTAAAAGTCACATCTGAGTTGTAGGCCCCTGGATGGAAGCTCTGTAAAATAGAAGATGAACATCATATTATCATAAAGTTAATAATTTCTAGAAAAAAAAAGTGTGGGGTAGTGGTTCATGCCTGCAAATTCCAAGGAATTCACATAAGGAAGTCTGGACACACCCACCCACCCACTCCTCTTGATCAGCTCCTTTCCCAGCACTTGGAGATTCAGGGGAGACTCCAGGCTGCCCCTCTATTCTTGGCAGGTCCTTTAGCACCTTAGAGCGAAAGGGCTCAGGGAACCCCCCATGGGGATACCAGTGTGGCCCTGCAGGAACTGGACCATGGAGAGAATCAGGACAGCTCTTCTGCTTGAGCTTCAGCCTCTGCCCGGTTCAACCCATTCTGCACCATGAGCTGGGCCAAGTCCCCCATAGTCTTGGAGGATGGTGTCACCTTTATCAGGTCACCCAGCATCTGGTTAACCTCCACATAGGCCTTCTTGACCTAGGTTGCTCTACTGGCCCCCTGGGATCTCATTTTCAGATTTCATGGTAGCTAGGCAGTCAGAGGCTAACACATCCCCTGAGCCCCCTCCCAGTATTCACTGTAGTTGAACACATGCTCCAGAGGCACCTCTGTGTTTAGGGGAGTCCCTCTGGTACAGGCTACCAGGGCCCCCATGCTGGGCTGTGAAGTTATCTCAGACATGGAGTTGGCTGCCACATCCATTACATCAGCAGCAGCATGAGCACAGGCCAGCATGCCTGCCACCCCTTCCCCTGATGTGTCATGGGTATGGATATACAGCAGGAGGTCAGGGAAGCAGTCTGGAATGGAGCTGACCAGTATGGTGCAGGCTGCCGTGTCCTTGATGCACAGGATATGAGTGTCAGTTCATACCAACTCCAGCTAAGTCCATGCCGTAGCATTGCAGGAGTATTTAGTGTGGCTGGGGTCAGCCAGGTCGGCAGCCTCCACCACGCTCCCAGCACTGCTTCCTGCTTCCTGCTTCCATGCCCAGGAGATGTGGCAAGTAGTTGAGGGAGCCAAAGACCTGGAAGATATCCATTCCGTTCTCTTTGGCCACTTCACAGAACTTAAAGACCATGTTGTTGGGGTAGTTTGTCTAGCCCCACAGCATTGGCCCCCCACCTGAAGCAGTGTCTGGAATGGGATGTTGGAGATGAGCTCCCAGAGCTCCTGCAGTCGCCTGGGGCACCGTACAAGAAGCACAAGGCAATGTCAAATGTGGCTTCTCCCCAGTTCTCCATGTGAAGAGCTTGTTGAAGCCGTGGGTAACATAGGGTATGATCGCCGGTATGCACGCAAGTGGCCAGCGGTGACTAGTGAGCATCCTGGAAAGTTGTGTCCATCAGCAGCAGCTCCTCGTGGTCCTGTACAGCCTGAGCAAAGCCCTCTGGGTCCTCACACAAATGTATCTCAGAAACCAGGCAGAGGTGACCTACGGGCACTGCAGGGAAAATGGGGTCCACAGGGCTGGGGTTGGCCTTGATAGAGATTGGAGTGGTAAGATATTGTATCAACTTCTGGGCCCAGTTCTGTGCAGACCACAGCTGGAAGAGCACAGGGTTCTCATCAGTGAACTGGGTGTCCACAGTGCCCCCCAGGAACTGGTTGTTCAGTACATTCTAAAGGAAGGGGTTGTTGGTCTTCGCACCTTGGACACAGAACTCAGTCAGGTCTCTGCTTGTCTTGGTGACAGCTGTAGCGTGTTCTTTGCCACGAGCAATGACTTTGACCAGGAGGGAGTCGTAGTGAGATGAGATGACAGCCCCCTGGAAGGCTGAGGTGTTTTCCAGGCAGATACCCATGCTCTTGCCACTCCGGAACACGTCAATGTGGCCAGTGTCAGGCTGAAAGCTTCAGGCAAGGTCCTTGGTGGTGACCTGGCACTGGATGGCACAGCCATTGATTCAGATGTTCTCCTGCCTCAGACCCAGGAGAGCATGGACTAGGTCCACATCTGTGATCTCCTTGGTGACCACGACCGTGTGTCCCACTTGCAGACGAGAATTGACCTCAATAAAGTAATGCTTGCCAAGTCTGTCCACCAGGAACTCCACAGTGCCACATTCTCATAGTTACTTGCTTAGCAAGTTTGGCAGAGGACTGATGAGGCATGAGCAGAGTTGGGGGTTCAGGTGGGTGGCAGGGGCGATCTCCACCACCTTCTGGTGCCACGCTGTACAGGTACAGGATGTTCCCATACTGGTTCCCCAGGATCTGCAACTCAGTGTGGCGCGGCTTCTCAGTGAACTCCACAAAGAGTACTTGGATCCCAAAGGCTGCTGGGGCTGCAGAGTAGTCCCGGGTGTAATTCTCTTCCAGTTCCTCATAGCTGTGCCCAGCCCTCATGCCTCAGCCTTCACTCCCATAGGCAGCCTTGAAGATGATGGGGAAGCCATGGGGGTTGGAGAACTTGTGAGCTTCGTGCAGGGAGATTATGGGGGCATCAGTTTTGGGGACCACAGGGACACCTGCTTGATGGCAATGGATTGGACCTCTATCTTGTCTCCCATCTATGGACCACCTCTACGCTTGGCCCAGTGAACTGGACTCTAGCATCCTGGCAGGCCTGGGCAAAGTGACACCATTCTCCTTGGCCACTTTGATGTCTTGGATGTGCAGGTAGGCCTGCACAGGTGCCAGTCCCCGGCCAATGAGGTAGGTTTCATCAGCTTTCTGGTGGTGCATCTGGCTCGTGTCCTGCTTGGAATAGAGCCACTGTTCGGATACCCAACTCTGTACAGATATGGAACACACAGATGGTGATCTTGCTTCTGTTGGCCACCGTGACTTTCTTGGTGGGCGTATACTCCACACTGAGCACCTGGAGAAGCAGCGGGGCAGTGGAGAAGTGGTGGACACCCAGGAGCCTTTGGTCCCACAGACTGTTTGGAACTTCAGCATCCTTAGCGTTCTGTCAGCTGTCCAGGAGGCAGAGGTGGTCTTTGCCCCACACCACAAGTCACTGCTGCTGTTTCCACTGACCCATGGTGAAAATTTTATCATGTTTGTGTTACTTTATCCCCAACTTGGCTTTCATTATGGTAGTAAATTGATAGGAACAGTTGGGAATATAAGCTTCTTTACCAATGGGGGGGAGGGAGGGAAGAAGGGTACAAATGAGAATGAGAATGTGAGAATTAATATGGCCACTCACTGACTTCATCCCCCAAAATGAATAACCACAAAAAGTCTTCTAGGCTGGAGAGATGGCTCAGCAGTTAAAGACGCTTGCTTACAATGCTTGACAGCCTGGGTTCAAGTCCCCAGCACACAAAAAACAGCCTGATGCACAAAGTGGCACATGGGTCTAGAGTTAGTTTGCAGTGGCAGGATGCCCTGGTATGCCTAGTCCCTCTCTCATTCTCTTTCTACCCTTTCTCTGATTGCAAATAAATAAACAGAATATAAATTTTTTTTTTTCTAAAAAGTCAAATTGGGCTGGAGAGATGACTCCCGCGGTTTATTGTTCATTCTGTGAAAGCCTGAGGGCCTTAGGCTGCTATTGTTCAAATCTCCAGATCCCAGGTAAACAGCTGGGCATGCCCACAGGCACCTGCACCCCTGTCCTGTAGGGGAGAAGAGACCAAGGAATCATGGGAGCCCCACAAGCTTCAGGATCAGTAGAGACTCCAGCTCAAAACAAGCCTGGGCAGAAGAGTGAAGGAGCATGGAGTGGTACACCTCTTCTGCTTTGACGGCCAAAGGAGAGAGCCCCCCTGCCACAGGCGAGCCCTATCACACTACACAAAGTCAAATTGTACTTGCCCATCCCTGAATTCTCGTTTCCAGGGATATACCGTGTGTTAATTGGGTAAGCCTAATCATTACTCGAGAACTAAGTACAAGCAAGAGTAATGGGATTACTTCCATGCCTGGCTTGGGTATATAATCAGCACCTGCCTCCTTCTAGAGCTAGACTGAGGTCAGCTTCCCTTGACACAGTGGTTTTTCAAAGTGTGGTCAGTCGAAAACTTGTTAAAATCCAAATTGTTTGCTATTTTTGATACTTGGGGACAGGGTCTCTCAGTTTATATAACCAAAAATGACTTCTTGAACTTAAAATCCTGATCCTACCTCCTCCTCAGTGTTAGGGATTATAGGTGTGGGCCATTGTGTCTGGCAAAATGCAGTTTTGTGTGTGTGTGCACGCATGTGCATGTGTGTAGAATATGTGTGTGGCATGGTGTGTGTGTATGTATGTATGTATGAATGTATGTATGTATGTGCTGTCATGTGCATGCAGAGGCCAGAGGTGAACACTGGATGACCTCTTACTGTTCATCCTTGCTATTATATCCTTATGATGGGGTCACTCCCTCCAGAGCTGCTGTCAGTCAGCCCCCGCAGTTCTCCTGTCTCTGTTCCCAACTTCCCACAGACTAGGATTCCACATGTAATTGGCTATGTCCAGTTTTGTTCGCTTGTCTTTGTTTTTCTAGGTAGGGTCTCACTCTAGCCTAGTCCCAGGCTGGCCTTGAACTCATGGTACCTCCTATCTGCCTTCCAAGTGCTAGGATTAAAGATGTGCACCACCATGCCAGGCCATGCCCAGGTTATGTGGGTTCTTGGGAGTTGAACTTGGTGGGCTCCAACATGGAGGCCCTCATGCTTAAGCAACAAGTGTTCTTACCTGCTGAGCCACCTCCTCAGTCCAAAATATAATTTTTTTTTTTGCAGTTGGTGACATGTTCTTTTAATGTTAACTTGACCCCAGTGACCTCCTTTATGAACTTGTCACTAATAATTTGGTCACTAGGCGAATCAAGCTGGTAAGAAGCCATTATTCCAAAACTGTATTAGTGTCTGAACCCACTCTTTTTTTTTATTTCCGACATAAACATAAAACCTCAATATGAGCTGTCTAACTAGAGCAAGCTCTTCCAACCACACAAGACCGTAGATCTTCTAAGGCTTCGGTTTGGCCCAGAATTCCTTGTACATGGAGTAGCCCATACCAAGAGTCATAGTTCCCACAACAAAGCCTTGGGCTGCCACACGCATGTGGATCAGGTGAAGGGACATTTTTGTGTTTCCCCTGTTCTTCAACTTGTATAATCCATATGCAACAATCGCTGTAAAACCTGCCATTCCAATAGGGACAAATGGAGTCTCTTTAGCTTTTCGGATAAATTTCGACCCCTGACCTTCATCATATGAAGAAAGGGAAATAACTGGGTTGGTTGACATCGTGACTGTTTGAAGAATCTTCCCCGCACGTCCACACTCACACACGTCGCACCGGGCTTCTGCCAGGTGCTCCAGAGCCCCCCAAAATATAAATTTTTGAGCTATGTTCTAGACTTTAATAAAACTCTAGGGGCTAGGGAGATGGCTTAGTAGTTAAAGGCATTTTATGCAAAGCCTATTGTCCTGAGTTCAGTTCCCCAGTACCCATGTAACCCTGGTCTGCTGTTGAGGCAGAGTTGATGTCCCATTTTAGGAAGAGAGGTTAGTTAGTGAATAGAAGTGTAATCTACTGTGAACACACTCTTTACATCTGTATTTGGGATGTTATTAGATGTTCTAATATTGTGTTACTTGGTGGCATATGATCTTTTCTTTGCATCCAGAATGTTTGAGGAAGGAGAGCGTGAAATTGACTGGATAATTTTTACTGTAGTGCTAAACACTTCTTAATCTTATCTTGTAAATACAGTTATTATTTACTTTCTTTTAGAACATTACAATCCAAGGTAGGCATGGTGGCATATGCCTTTAATCCCAGCACTTGGGAGGCAGAGGTAGGACATATTGAATTCCAGGTCAGCCTTGGCTACAGCGAGACCTTACTTCAACCCCCCCCCCAAAAAAAAAAAATTATATAAGAAGTTCGAGTCAAGTCCACAGCTCAGCACTTGTGCCTCCTTGTTAAGTATATTTCCACTAGAGCCCTCCGCAAGGCACAGTGTAGGAGAAACTGTGGGGGGGGGGTAGGAAGAGCATTGATTTGAACGCAGGAGATCTTCATACAAACCAAGGCTCTGCCACTTACTGACTTGTTCCTGAGAAAATACTACTGCTTCCTTCTGCTCCAGTTTCCTCATTTTTATAATGGGATCATGCTGGTAACTCCTTAACCTATCTCGCAGGATTAATGATGTAAGATGTAACAGAAAAAAATGAAGATTTAAAGTGGAGGCTGTCAATTTGCTCATACATTTCCCCTCTTATCACTTATTAACTTATTTTGAGAAAGTCACCTGATTTCTGAGATAGTAACTTGCTTACAAAGTTGTTTTCAGGATATTAGTGTAAATAAATGCAGGGGAAAAACCAATCTTTTTAATCATTGCTAGGTTCATAGCAGAGACCTCTATAACAAAGGACAGATTGGCAAGAGAACAGCATACAGATTTATGCAGTACACATTTTATGTGATATAGGAACTGATATCAGAAGGAAATGAACACCCATAGGTGCACTTGTATTTTCATGTTGAGGGTTTTTTTTTTTTTTTTTTTTTTTTTTTCTAGGTAGAGTCTCACTCTAGCCCAGGCTGACCTGGAATTCACTATGTAGTCTCAGGGTGGCCTTGAACTCATGGCACCTACTACCTCTGTCTCCCAAGTGCTGGGATTAAAGACGTGCGCCACCATGCCCGGCTTCATGTTGAGGTGTGATGTGGTTCTGTTAGGAGATGAATAATTGGACCAAGAGTGTGGGATGAACTAGGGGGAACTTTGCTAAGTTTGTTTGTTCAGATTCTTCCCTGTGTCCCTGTGTCTTCAGAGATAAAGATCTTTCTGGGTATAGGGAGGGCATCTCTTGAATGGAGATCTTATTACACCTGCTGTAATGGAGAAGGGAGGGCCAGGTGGGAGTGAGCTTCCTGCTTCTGCTCTTGTCTCAAATGCATAAGGTGTTTTATTTTGGTGGAAATGTTTTCTTAAACCCATCATAAAGCATTCAGAATAGTGCCTTCCACTATAGTAGGTGTTTAGTCAGTGTTTGAAAACTTCTCAGAAGACTTAGTTTTAGATTCTTTTCTATTTTTTTGGTTTTTTGGTCTCATTTTAGCCCAGGAAAGAGACTATATGAAATTCACCTTGTATTCTCAGGGTGGCCTTGAACTCATGGCAGTCCTCCTACTTCTGTCTCCTGAGTACTGGGATTAAAGGTATGTGCCACCATGCCTGATGGTTCTAGATTTTTAGAACTATTCCTCTGAAATTTTAAGTGTAGCAGAACTTCCTCCTCTGTGATATTATTTATTATTATTTGCAGTGCTGGGGATTGATCTCTGGACTTTTTCCATGTTAGGAAAGCACTGTACCACTGAGCTACATCCCTAGTTCTCACCTGTGATTTAAAAATAAATTTGTGCTGAGCTTGGTGGCAAATGCTTTTAATCCCAGCACTTGGGAGGCAGAGGTAGAAGGATCGCTATGAGTTTGAGACCAGCCTGGGACTACAGAGTGAGGTCCAGGTCAGCCTGGAATAGAGCGAGATCCTACCCCCAAAACACACACACACACACACACACACACACACACACACACACACACACACACACACACAAATAGATTTGTGAAGTTGGATTCTGGAGGCCACAGGTCGGGTAAGGGATGTGACTTTGTTGATAGGTTCTCATTCTAAACTCTAGTAACTAGTAACTCTAGTGGCTTGTAGTCAGGCAGCTCTTGTACTCAGGGGAGGGCAGTAGAGATGGTAGGGTGTTTTCGTTTTTTTGAGGTAGGGTCTTGCTCTAGCCCAGGCTGATCTGGAATTCACTGTGTAGTCGCAGGGTGGCCTTTGGACTCATGGAGCTCCTATTACCTCTACCTCCCAAGTGCTGGAAGATTTTTTTTTTTTTTAAATTTCTTTCTTTTTGAGAGTTTGTTGTCAGGTTGACTTTGAACTTACTCTCACTCTGTAGCTGAGACTGGCTTTAAACTCCTGGTCCTTCTGCCTTTACCTCCCAAGTGCTGGGATTACAGTTGAGCGGCACCACACCTGACTGGGATGGTAGGTATTATGGGAACTGGATTGAAGGTGAAGGAAAAAGTTTGGTAAACTGGTAGTTTGGGAGAAAGAAGGAAGTGGTGCTTCTGGCTATCCCAGCCTGTGGCCACCAAATAGCACCTGCCAGGACTTCAGTGGTGAGATCTCGGTTTTCATTTTGATCTGTACGTGCCACAAAAGTTGGAACCATGTCTGTATCCTTGCTTGCCCCAAACCTCTGATTCACAGTAGATATGACAATGCATTTTTAGCGAAAGAATATCTGAAGTAGAGAATGACTGGAGCTTGGACAATTCCATCAACTCTAATTCTTCACATTAACTTCCTGGTGCTCTTCTAGTCTTGATCATGAGGAACTTGCAGAATTTGAGTCTTGGGTTTTTTTTTTTTAAAAAATATTCATTTTCAAGCAGAGAGAGAGAGAGAGAGAGAGAGAGATACTATGCACCAGGGCCACCACCTTGTGGGTCTGGCTTATGTGGGACCTGGGGAATTGAACCCAGGGCCTTAGGCACTGGAGGCAAGTGTCTTAACCGCTGGGCCATCTCTCCAGCCCGAGTCTTGGGTTTTTCAGCTTTATATTCTGCTGTACATTTTCCTTTGTTCACTTGCTAGGCTAGACAGCTATTTCTTTCAGCTACAGTCATTGTGTATGACCTGCCAGGTTCCTCTTTCAGTTTTTTAACACTGGGGTTAAAAAAGAGCCTGTGTTTCTAATGCATGAGAGCCTGGGAACATACGATCTGTCATGATCAAGCATACCATGTTTCCTTGGAGGGCCCAAGTTATAGAAAAACATAATGCTGAGATGGTCTCTCTTCCCTTCTGCCACATCCATAGATGACCACGTCATATGAGCCATTAATTTGGTAAATATGTATGTAGCATATATTGTGGACTACCTCCTGTCCATGCTGGGATCAAACCAAGGCTTTGCACTTGTCCCCCAAGCTCTCTATCACTGAACATTCCTACTCCTGGATTGTGTGTTCTGCTGAGTGCTTTAAATATATCATTCCAGCCAGTACTCACAAGTATCACTTGGAGTTAGACTGATAATACTTCCTTCTATTTCACAGGTAAAGGAGTCAGGATTTTAGATAAAAATAAATTATTTATGTTAGCTAGTAAAGGGTAGATTCGGGATTTGAACCCAGTTCTAAAACAAAAACAAACAAAAAACACCACACTGATTGCCAAAATGGGGACTCTCTGAAGGCAGGGAACTTGTTTAGTTCAAATGATATTCCTGGTTCACAATATAGAGGTTGAAATGTTGTTTTTTTGGGGTGGGTGGGTGGGTGTTTAGTATATTTGTGGTAAGAGTATGGAAAACTGTTTCCTAGTGTTGTAGACAGTGACACAATGTTGGGATGAACATCTAAACAGTTTCATGGCAGAAACAGGATTTATTTCAAGTTTACAGATCCAGGGGAAGTTCTATCATTGGCAGAAGAAGCTGGCTGCCATCCATAAATCCAAGCAGAGAAAAACCACCATCAGCCAACAAACACCAAAAAGCAGCAAGCACAAACCAGCACCAAGCAAGACCCCAGGAGCTCAGATCTCTCTGCATACCTTTGGACTGGAATTCAGATTTACTCCCAAACACACCTTAGGGCTTGAACCCCAGGATCCACCACTGCTTCCCTCCTAGTGATACCTCCTCTAGCCAGCCCACCAGAGACCCAAGTTACAAGCTTAATTAAATAACTGAGTCAATGGGAGAGAGACCTTCAAACTACCACACCTAGCCTATATCATTAGCCTGGGGATGCTCCAATCCTCAGGGTTAATTTTTGTTAATAAGAGATGGATTCAGAAAGGAGTAGTATTTACTCCAGAAACATAAGGGCAACGAACAGACATCTCACAAACACTGTAATACTTTGAAGATCTTAGCTGGGTCAGATAGTATTATATCCTTTGGTTTCACCTACTCAGGTGGCTGAGGCAGGAGGATTGCTAGAACTTAAAACTTTCCTGTGGTGCCAGCCTAGATAACATAGTGAGACATTCCTCCTCCTCAAAAGGTAGGACTATGGCCCAAAAGTTGAGTACTTGCTAAGCATGACTTTGGGATTAACCCCCTGGACATCACCACTAATAAAAAATAACTTTATGTTTCATTGGGAAAAGTAACACCTTCAATATGCTATCTTGTGAAAATGCAAGATGATACAAGCTAAAGTGCCTTCCTAAACTGAAAAGTGTTAGGTTGTTTTAGGCCTGGCTCTACTTGCTCAGTCCCCTTTCTGATCTTCAGTTTCTCTTTGGATATGATGGGAGTGTTGAACTGAATGACTTCTTTGGCCCTGATGGCTCAGATAATTAGATCATGGTCTTGCAAGAGTTGCTTATTTCCTCATAAACATGGCAACATGTTCTGCAGCCCCCCCTTTGCCTTTCTCTCTTTAGCCCCCTGCCTAGTGTGTTTTCAAGTTATTGCCTGTTTCTTTTTTTTTTTTTTTTAAGTTGTTTCTGTGTGGCCTAGTGTTCCCTTTTGAGGTTGAATTGAGCTGCGCAAGGCCTCAGGAAGTGACAGAAGCACCTTCCTCAAACCTGGTGGCACCAAAAGCCCATTTCAAGCCAAGTCGTATCCCCAAAGAGGAAGAGAAAGCCTAGGTTCTCTTGATCTCTGGCTGATATCACCATTTACATAGGGGCACTTCTTTTTAATTGACAGCACTCATTGTACTGTATATTTTGTATTCCACTGTACTGTTATTGGGTATATATCCTGTCTTTCCCTAGACAGTTCCTCACAACCAGCAGCCAGCTCTTTTAAGGTTAGAAGTGCCTAGTCTATACCAAGTGATCAATGAAAGAGGAAACGGCATATTGCTGTGCAAGTTGCCAATATTATTGAGTCACAGTAATTATTTTGTCCATTTTATATGTCCTTGAGGCTCAGAGTGATAAAGTGGGTTATAACCTCCTAGCTGGTAAGCTGGGATTCAGACTTAGGTTTGCAGATTTCAAGTCTTGAGCTATAGAGCTAAAACTATTCTTCTGACTCCGAATTTTCTATTCTTTCTTTGATAAGTGCACAAAATTGAGTGTGTAGGAGCGAAAATAACCATGGCACATGCATAGCTTTGGAATCTTTAATGCCTTCATTGGAATTATAGGAAAGCCTATATTTTGGCATTTAACAATGAATCTAAGCAGATTATCAGGTGTGACACCAGCTATCCTTGGCATGTTCTTGTCTACAAAGGGATGAGAAGTCTCTCCTCTCACTATCAAGGACAAGGTGGATGGGCTCAGTGTAGACTTCAAGCAGTGCTTTTCTTTTGCCTCTGAACTTTGGTTAGGATTTTTTGGTCCAGTGCAAGTAACCTACATTTTTAGAGCTGAAGAATCAGACAGTTGGAATATGAGGTTCCTATTATCCTAGCAGCTTGAGCTCTCCAAAGGAGAATCCAAACACAAAGGACCTTTGAGAAACTCCTCTGCCTCCTTGTTCTGTGGATCCATCCTATATTCTCTAAGTGAATTAATAGGAATGTGTAGAAAGGTAACATGAGTAAGAAAACCTGCTCTGAAGCTCTTGTTAACTGTGGTTTTGAAAAATGCTTTATGCTTTCTAGGCCCATTTCCCCATTTCCTGTTTCTTTTTTTTTTTTTTTTAAAGTCTATTTCTTTCTCTGGGAAAGCAGTTCTGTTGTCCAGGAAGCCCACTGTTCTGCTGTCCAGGGACCTGGTAAGGCTCTGGATTTATAGCTTTGTTTGTCCTACTTGAATAAGAACTCTTCCCACTCTGTCTGTCTGTCTGTCATTTATCAATCAAAAATTGGTTGAAATCTTTTATCTTCTGATGTGTCTCCACTGAGGCTTATACCTCTTTTAGCATATGTTAATTATACATAATGATGAGTTTCAGTGAGACATTTTCATACATGTAGGTACTTTGTTTTAATCACATTCACTTCCCATTACCTCTTGTTCTCTCCTTATTCCTGCTGATCCTTCTTCCCAGATCATAGGCCTTCTACTCCATATATATATATATATATATATATATATATATATATATATATATTAACTGTCATTTTATGATTTTGGGAAGGAACATAAGTGTATTTAATCTGACAAGTTAGATGCAAACTTCAAAGGAAGTTCAAGGAACAGAAAGATGAAGTTGTATTTTTTTCCATTTTATTTTATTTGCAAGCAGAGAGAGACAGACACAGGGAAAGAGAGAGAATGGGCACCCCAGGGCCTCCAGCTGCTGCAAATAAACTTGAGATGCATGTGCCACTTTGTGCATCTGGCTTTATGTGGGTACTGGGGAATTAAACTTGGGTTGTTAGGTTTTACAGGCAAGTGTCTTAACCACTGAGCAATCTCTGCAGCCCCTGAAGTTGTATTTCTATCCAGAGTTGCAAGTACTGCACTGAGAATACATGAGAGGATAGTAAATGCAGCTGGTTTTGCCAAAGAAGTGATCTGAGAGAAAAGAGACTAAACCCAAAGACAAGCTTCAGTGTCTGTCATGCTCTGCTTTGGAAGTGACATGCCCTCACTTCTGATGTATTATTGTAGTAAGATAGACCCATCCTTCTACTAGTGGGTGAAGACTATGAAAGGATGAAAATGCCAGGTGGCAGTGATACCTCTGAGGGTGCCATCTTGGAAGCAGGTTGTGTCAGTGCCAGAGAAACTTTTGAGACCCATGCTATCCGTAACATTTATGAAGGAGCTAACTGAAACAAACAAGTTCCGATTCTGTTCATGCTCCAGGCTTGGTAGATACAGGGGAGAATTCCTGTATATCTTTAAGGCATGGCTTCTGGGGATGCAGGGAGCCTCCTGGGTCTCATTTATCTCCTAACGATCTTCCCAAGTTAGCAACCTAATCATACCTGTTTTTACAAACAAGACACTTTGGTGAGGGTTGGGAGCACCAGAGGATTTCTTTGCCATTTGGTGTCATCTGGTGAAATCACACAAGCCTGAGCATTTTAACTTGACCCGTAGAGAACATTGCTGAGGAAACTACATATGCATACTTTAGTACTCGGTGCTTTAACAACTGTTTCACGTTCATCTTCTTGTAGAGTGATGAGAAGGGAAATTGACTGGTCTTGAATCTAGTTCATGTGGATTTGAGTTCCATTTTGGCATTAACTTACTGTGTTATTCCAAGTCATATTCTGTCTCTAGGATCCCTTTTCTTTAAGCAAAACATGAAGATGTTAAGCTAAGTCTTTGGTTTTGAGGTAGAATTTCACATCTGCTGGGTAAGTTAAGGAAGTTGGAAGAGGTTGAGGAAGAAGACTTACTTTTGCCTCTTTAAGCATTATGGTTACTATAAGTTTTGACTAGAAAAAGAAATTTTGAGGGTGTTTTTATTTTTCAGAGCTTGGAAATGACTGGCTAGAGTGATTTAAGCTAATTTCTTAAAGATTTTTCAGAAGAAATAAGGGGTTGTTTTTTCTGATGCCACTGGGCAAGGCACATCCTGAGGAATGTAGGAGCATCCTCTTTTCTGCATTTCTGTAAATAGTAGAGCAGTGGTCCAGAGTGTCTCCTAAGAAACCCAGATTTTATTTTTCTTCTTTCTCTCCCTTAGATTATTTTAACTATTTTTAAACAGTATTGGCAAAGGTATGTATTA
This sequence comes from Zapus hudsonius, assembly GCA_004024765.1. Lineage (NCBI taxonomy): Eukaryota > Metazoa > Chordata > Mammalia > Rodentia > Dipodidae > Zapus > Zapus hudsonius. Next base: position 26,720 of record PVHP010010689.1, on the reverse strand, counting down.
GTTGCCAGTGGCTGTATCTCCTATCCCTAAAGTGGCATAGCATCTTCAGGGGTCAGAATTCAGGTCTCTAGGGATAAAGACCTTACTTGGAAAGGCAGGGGACATGGAACAGTGCTCCTGGAGTAGAGGGGGACCAGTGTGATCTCACCAGATGAAAAGGACTCATCTTCTAAGTTGTTTTCTGCCTTTATTAGATTTCTTTTTGTTTGCACATCAAACCTGGGGCCTCGAACTTACTAGGAAAAAATTCTACAACCAGGTTACATCCCTACCCCTTCTTTGGATTATGTAGATGTAGACATACTCTCTGGCCTTATGGTCTGCAGGCCTATCTGTATTTTAGATATTAAACTAGTGGAGCTGCTAGAGATGGGAGGAATTCAGATGACCCTTGACTCTTATGTTTAGCAGTTTAGGAGATCTCTTATTTTTTGGTGGCTTCATGGTTTACAGTTACTTTCCTTACTGTGTAGAAAACAGCTGAGTGAAGATAATCTGAAACCATTCCCCCTTATTCTCTTGTTGTTTTTGAAGGCAGCTTCTCACTCTGCCCCAGGCTAACTTGGACCTCATTGCATAGGCCAGCCTGACCTCAAACTCATGGTGACATGGTGATCCTCCTACCTCAACCTCCCGAGTGTTGAGATTATAGGCATGAGCTACCACATGTGGTTCTCCTGTTCTGTTTCCAGGTAAACATTCTGCTTTGGAAGAGAAGCTTGGAAATGAATAATTTGGTATAAGGAGAATTATAACCAGTAGAGCTAGGTTGAGTCCCATGTCTTCGGTTTATCTGTGTGACCTTGAGAACATTTCTTACCCTTTCTCAGTTTGTTTTATTTGTCAGATAGGATTGCTGTGAAGATTGAAGACAATAAGCATGTTAAGTACTGTACTTGCTATAGTAAGTGCTTACTAGGTGTAATGTGTTTTCTGTTTGTGTTCATATATTGTTTTTGTGCATGTGCACATGTGTGTGTGTGTGGGTATTGTATAGTGAGTGAATGCATGTGTGTGTGCATATACCTGTACCATGCATGTGTGTGTGCAAACCAGAGAAGAAATTTCAGTGCCCTTTCTCCAACCCAGAGCTGCCATTGGTCAGTGAGTCCCAGTGACCCCCCCCCATGGATGTGCAGAGCCACAGCCAATTTTTATAAAAACTTTTTTAGTAATAATTTTCATATAGAGACATAATGAATTTTGATCACAATCTACCCAGACTCTCTACAATTTTTTATTCATTTATCTGCAAGGAGAGAGAGAAAGAGAAAGACAGAGAGAGAAAAAAAATGGGCACACCAGAGCCTCTAGTCACTGCAAACAAACTCCAGGTGCATGTGCCACTTTGTGCATCTGGCTTTTTGTGGGTACTGGGGAATCAAACCCAGGCCATCAGGCTTTGCAGGCAAGTTCCTTAACCACTGAGCCATCTCTCCAGACCCCTCTACTATTTTGATGTCTTTATTTTATTTTGCCTTCTTATGCCATCTGTGACAACAGGTTGACAGGCCCAATATCAGCTGCTTTGGGAGTTATGACTTCAATAGCCACCTTATGTCTAGAACATAGTGTTTCACATCACTCCTCTCAGCCTCTGGCTCTCACATATTTTTTTCTTTGAGGTCTTCTGCAATGTTCCCTGAACCTGGCTTCTTCTCAGCACTTTTTGAGTTTTGAGTCTTCCCCAGTATTTATCATCTGCAAAAAGAAGCTTCTCTGATAAGTGAGAGCAGTGTAAACACAGGCATTTAGAGGGCCGTTTGATAAGTACAACATACCCATTTAGCCAGACATCAGTAGTAGCTTCTCCCCCTAGGTCCCATGACCTTCCAAGCTATAGGCTTTTGACTAGGTTTTCAGTACCAGGCATGAATTTCCTCCTATGGAATGGGCCTCAGATCTAATGAGAGAGAACACTTGGTTACACCCATAACAGCCATGCCACTATTGCAATAGTGGGCTCATCTTGTCCATTTGTATGGTTTGCATGGTCCACTGCTGGTTAAGACTGTTGATGACTTTTCTCCCCCAGCAGCCTATATAGAACTTTCCAGCACTAACTGATAGCCATCAGGAAGGTGGCTTCTCCCTCCTATCAGCTTGACTTCTCTGTGTCTAACAGCTGACACATGTGATGTCTTTAGCAGTTGGTTCTCACTTCACCATCTAGTTCTGGTGTGGAGTGAAGAACATTGGATAGCCTGTGTTGTTCTGGGGGCCCCCAGGGGTCTCCTTGTCTAGCAACTCCCTGGGGAGCTCTCACTCCTATACCCTCCTTTATTATTTTTTTAAAATCTACTTGAGGGAGAGAGAAAGGAGGGAGTTGTCACACCAGGACCTCCTGCCCCTACAAACAAACTCCTGACACATGCATCATTTTGTGCATCTAGCTTTATATGGGTACTGGGGAATTGAACCTGGGCCAACAGGCTTTGCAAGCAAGCACCTTTAACTGCTGAGCCATCTCCTTTGCCCCACACTGACCTTTATTTCCCTTAATTTATATTTTATTTGTTTGTAAGCAGAGAGAGAGAATATATGAGAATGAATATGAATGGGTGTGTCAGGGCCTGCAGCCACTGCAAATGAACTCCAGATGCATGTGCCACCTTTTACATCTGGCTTTATGTGGATACTGGGGAACTGAACCTAGGTCATTAGGTTTGTAGGCAAGTGCCTCAACTTGCTAAGCCATCTTTCCAGCCCCCACACACTGAGCTGTTTACACAGGTTTTGGGGAGTTGAACTTGACAGTGCCCAGCCCAAGAGGCTCTCTCATGCTTAAGTGGCAGGTACTCTTAGCCACTGAGCCATTTCTCCAGCTCATGTTCATGTATCTTTTAGAATTAAAAATTTTAAAATATTTTATATCAAAATAACAAAAACCAGTATTGTAAAACAGGTAACTTTGTCTGATATATTCATTTATACTTTGAATTGGTACATTATATCATTGAAATTGTTCCGCTCAGAGTAAAGCAGTGAATGACTCAATGTCACCTAATAGAGGCACCAGACACTGTTTGTAATACCTGATTGTCCAGTGACAAGGGTACTTAATACTAGTCTTGGTGGTTAGGGCTAGGAAATAGACACACTGGGTTCCTAACTTTATGTTCTGAGGGCCATTTGCATTTGTGGCTACGTTGATTTTAGATACTGTTGGATAGAGCATTACCTTTTTATACATTCTTACTCTTCTTAGAAGTTTTCTTGGTTGTGGGCCTAGGCATGGACCTGGAGATTCACCTACTGATTCTTTCCTTAATAATTTAATCCTTCTTTTCATCTTTATAATTTAGGGGATTAAAAAACCTGAAAAGAGAATGCAAGTGTAACCATGATTATCTCTGGGAGTCAATGTCATTGTGCTGAGGTGGAGACATAGAAGGAGGAGAAAAGGATCTGGAAACTCCTTAAGTCTCCTTCCAACCCTACTACATTCTGCTAAGAGTTATTCTTTCTGTTATTGTGGGCAGAAAGAATTGTAGATTTTAGAACTAAAATTTCCCTTTATGGGCATTCAACACAGCCTTTACCCTGTGTTAGATCTCTGCAAAATTCCTGCCAAATAGTTGCTAGCATCTGTTTACATCCTTCCATGGCAGAGAACCTCTACTGCTATAGACAGTTATTTTCATAGCTGTTGACTCCCATGGCTTCTAATCAATGGCCTTTCCTATGAGGACTGAGGCTCAGACAGACGCAGTGATGGATGTCAGGCTGTTGAGTGTGATTCTTCCATTCTGCTTCCAGCTGAGAGATTCAGGCAAAATACACATCCAGAAGCAACAAGGTAGACTTCATCCTAAAAATATCAACATAGGTTTCCTTAACAACCATACAGATTCAATTCTAAAAATAGCAAGTCGATTTTCAACTTTTTTTTTTTTAAGTACCAATAGGAACTTACAGACTGTTTTGGACACATGTAAAATACTTCATTCTAACCTTTTCCTCCTCCTGTTAGAATATGAAAATTCCCACTTTAAGCTACAACTCTGAAATCTTCACTTTTCTAAGCTTCTTGACTGTTCCCTCTTGCCCCTCATGGAAGTACTTTTCATCTAGAAATTCTCATACTGCACAGGCAGTATGGTGTGGTGAACAGACTTTGGACGTTTGATTTTAATAGCAGACCAGGGTTAGATCTTGGGCTGTATCAGACTGTTAGACACACAGTGCCTGAAATGCTAGTTACTGTTACTGAAAATATTTGCTATTCATGCCTTTTCTTCTCCTTCATTTGGGGAGTTTCTCAAGGGCAGGGTTGTTTCAAACTTTTAAACCATTATGCATGAGTTGTGGATATAAAATGGTAGGTTGGGCCAGCATTTTTAAAACGGGCAAATAGAACCTAATAGAGAAAAATATTAAAATATATTATCTATAGAAAGCACAAGGTCAGTGGGGCATGGTGTCACATGCTTTAATTCCAGCAGTCAGGAGGCTGAGGTAGGAGGATCAATTTGCGTTTAAGGCCAGCCTGGAGCTACAGAGTGGGTTTCAGGTGAGCCTGGGCTAGAGTGAGTCATTGCCTTGGGGAAAAAAAATTAAAAGAGAGAAAGAACAAGGCCAAGTATAGCACTTTAATTCCAACACTCATGAGAATCAGGAATTCAAGGCCAATAAAAACCATGTATTTCCCTCCCCCACCACCAAAAAAAAAAAAAAAAAAAAAGAAAGAAAAGGAAAGGAAAGGGGCTGGAGAGATGGCTCAGCAGGTAAGGCACTTGCCTGCAAAGCATAACGACCTGGGTTGGATTCCCCAGTACCTGCATAAAGCCAGATACACAAAGTGGCACATGTATCTGGGGTTCATTTGCAATGGCAGGAGGCCCTGGTGTGCCCATTCTCTTCCTCTCCCTCTCTTCTCTCTCTCTCCCTCAAATAAATAAAAGTATTTTTTTAAATGCAAGGATTATTTTGTGAAACTTTTTGCTTGTGTATGTGTGTACATGTGTACTAGGACTCCATGTAAAATGTAACTGCACCTAATTGCTTAATATGAGATGCAGATAGCAAGTAGAGGAAATATTTTAAAAAGACAGACAGAACTTGTCTTTAAAGTTTAATATTCAAGTACCTAATTAGTCTCTAGAAGGCCTCTCCAGCTCAATTTATATTGTTTATTATCATTGCTTCATTCTGATGAAACACTAGCTTACCATTATTTTGCTAAAGAACTTACATCTTTGATCTGATCTTTCATAATGTTTTATTTACTGTTTATTTGCTTGCAAGCAGAGAGAGAGAAAACAAGAGAGAAAATGAGCATTACAGGGCCTCCTACCATTGCAGATGGACTCCAGATACATGCCCCCCTTTTGGACATCTGGTTTTACATGGATACTGGGGAATCAAACCCAGGTCATTAGGCTTCACCGCTGAGTCATCTCTCCAGCCCCCATAATTTGTGTTTAATGCACCTTTTTATTATCACCCATAATAACTATACACTCTTCATATCTGTTAAAGGAATTGGATCTTTGATATCTCCAAACACTACATTTCCTCCTAGTGACTTTTGGTTGGTTGTTTTGAGGTAGAATCTTCCTTGAATGCCCAGGGTTGCTCCCTGTGGTCATGGGCTCAAGGGATCCTCTCACCTCATCCTCCCAAATAGCTGAGATTTTGGCACCCACCACCTCACAGGGTAGGTATTCATTCTATACCTACTTGGCCACATAGCTAAAAACAAGCAAAGATAATTGAAATTCTATTGTCTTCAAAGAATAACTTGAATTTCTCACATTTGTTCTGATAATCACCAAGAGACAGTGTCTCCATGATGTTAGAACTTCTCACCAAGAGCGGAAAAATCCAGGGCTAGTGGCTCTCCCAGCTCCGTAACCTTCTTTACAATGCACGTATAAGGTTAAGATTTTTTGTAACATTAAACAGTAAAGATTCTGGAGATGAGGAAAAAATATGTACACAAGAATTGTTAGTATTTATAAATGAGGAAATAATGAAAATGTAATATTTAATTTACAATTTGAAATGTTTGAAGCATTAATTCATGTTTTAGAGGGGGAGAGTAGATGTTCTGACTATATTCCTACCAAACTCTTGAAAGTCCATGCAGTTATGTTGATGCAAAACACAGCTCTCACCTCAAAGAGAAGTTTATTTTGGAGCCAAATGTGAGTGAGATACCTTGGCCTGTGGAACACAAGCAGATTCAGGTTGCCCCAAATATAATGGTCCATCATGCTAACAATTTCATAAGATTGTTAGTTATGGAACAAGAGGAGGTCATAAATCAAGGCACTTTTCAAATACATGAGTGGAGACATCAGGTAGATCTGCTACAGCAATAGGCTTCGGATGCTTTCTGATGACATGCTTAGCCCTTAGGTGGTGGAAGCTGGTGTTCTGTTAGTATATTCCCAAAGGTTTCACCTGATAGTCATAAGGGTGCTAAGTCAAAGTCAGCGATGGGCAATAAGTGGTTATTAGGGGGATTAAAGATAGCCCAAGATAATTTGGTTCTGTACCTAAAACATTCCATCTCTCCACAATCCCAGAAGTTCTAATCAATCAGCTGATTTTTGTCTGAAGTAAATGAAGCTACTTTTCAGGAACTTTAGCTTACAAATATATAAGGTTAATGGTTGCTTAAAGCTATGCTTTAAAAAAGTTTCCAGTGTAATTAAGGTTTTATTAAAAACAACCACAAACAAAAAAACAACCTGCCGGGTGTTCTACATGCAATCCTAGCGTTCAAGCAGCTGAGACAGGAAGATTGCTGTGAGCTTGAGGCCAGCCTGATCTACATAGCAAGCTCCAGTCCAGCCTGCATAATGGAGGGTTCCCCCTCCCTCAGTTTAGTAAAATAGTTGAGAACTGCATTAGTCAAGGTTCTCTAGAAAAACAATTAGAAAGACATCCTCCCTTCCTCCCCTATCTTTATTATGAGGCATTGACTGGAACCCTAGGAAAACCAAGTGTGTTTGAGTCTGAAGGCCTGTGAACTAGGGCAGCTGATGATGTAAATCCCTGTCTGAGTGCTGGAGGAGGGAGGACTCCTCCCTGCTCAAGCCAGAAGGCAGGAAGCAAAAAGGGTGAAATCTTCCTTCCTTCACCTTTTCTATTCAGCCACCAAGGGGAATTGGACAATGCCCATCCACACAGGACAGAGGGCACTCACCGAGCCCACTGATTGAAATTATTATGAAACACCCTCTCTGTCTCACCTAGAATATCTGGACAGCCTGTGGCCTGTCAGGTTGACACATGAAATTAATTATAGGAGCTTAGTTTTATGGTGCTTAAAATATAAAGGAATAATTTTCAACTCTAACCCTCACTTTCTTCATCTCTAAAATTGGGATAAAAAATGCCTCAAAAGCTGGTTGTGAAGATTAAGTGAAATAAGCTTATTACAGTGACTGGCATATAATGAGCACTTGCTTAATATCCCCCCCCCCCAGGAGAAAGACATTTGTCCTTGAAATACTGGCAAAATTAAATGTGGGAAATGTTCTAGATGTCTTGTATATGGCTGGTCACTCTGTAAAGCCCATTCTATTATGTGTCTTTCTCCATGTTTTCTCTTCGAAAGGATAGCCACTTTCTTTTCTCCCTTCAAAGCCACTTCCTGGGGAGAAAGTCCAATGTAAGCTGTTATGACTTGCCTTTGGCCCCTCCCTGAGCCCAGTTCATTCCTGAATGCTGGGGAAAGGAAACTAATTCATTGTACAACCCAAGTAACTTCTCAGGCAGAACATTTGGCTGGATCAGCAGTAGGAGGTGTAGGCCTACAAGAAAGGGACCCCTGGGCAAGGTAAGTAGGAAGAGCTACCTGGTCCATAGCCTGGACTGGAACCCTCGAGGCTACTTGGAGTGTGGAGAGAGATCACCTTGTGTCTGACCTCTGACTTAAGAAATATGACATGATTTTAAACCCAGGCAGTGGGGAGGAGAAGGGAAGCTTTCAAGTTACCTGTGACTTCTTTGGGTTGGAGGAGCATCAGCCAGGGAGTCAGGAGAAAAGAACAGCTGCTTTTCCCACTGATCTTTGTTGTTGTTTTGTAAATTTCTTACTAAAGGAAGATCAAAATATTTATCTCTGTCTAGTAAGGTATAGAAGATGTTCTACAACAGTTCAGAGATGTTCAGAAGATAAAAGTTTCTGTTTGATTTGATGTGTGTGTATAATAGATGATAGATAGATAGGTAGATAGATAGATAGATAGATAGATAGATAGATAGATAGATAGATAGATAGATAGATTACAGATAGAGAGAAATAGGGATATATTGGGGGGCCATAAGGCAAAGTCTTACTGTATAGCCCTGGCTGGCCTGGAACTCGTGATCTTCCTGTCTCTGCCTGCTGAGTGTTTTGATTGTGAGTGTATGTAGTCTGTATTAGCTTCTCAGTGTCAGAGCTTGTTACTTTGGGGTGGTGTAGTTCTTTGTTTCAGGAGTGTTGTCCTGTGCATTGCAGGATTGTTAGTAATGTCCTTGTCCTCTATCCACTAGATGCCTGTACACCCCCACCAATCATGGCAATCAAATGTCTAGATACTACCACATGTCAGGGTGGGGGCCAAGTCAATCCTGTTTGAGAATCAGTACTCTATTTAAATTGTATATGTCAATTTGGCATGGCTAAAAGGTAAACCTAATATTAATATAATCTCATATAAAACATTTGCTCCGTGCCAGATACTTTTCTAAGCTTTTAAGTAGTGTAATTCATTTAATCCACTTAATAAGTCTTTGACTTAAGTACCATTATTATCCCTGTTTTACAGATGAGGGAATTGTGGGAATGAATGGTTAAGTGAATTAATAAGGGCTAATGTTTTTGCAAATGTATGCATATAGGGACTATGCTAAATGCCTTACCTGTGTACATTATTTGATTTAATCCTTACACTCTGAGAGGTGGGTTCTGATAGCATTGTAGTTTTATGGGTTCTGTTGTGAATCTAACCTGCTATGAAGCAGTCAGAGCACAGTAAAGATTGACCTCGATTCTTTTTCTTTGGTGTGTGTTTACAGATGTGTGTGCATGTATGCACATGTGTGCAGATGCCAGAGGAGGATGTTAGGTGTCCTCTTGCTCTTATTTACTCGAGACAGTCTCTCACTGAACTTGGAGCTCCCTGATCTTCAGTTAGACTGGCTGAGCCCCAGTGATCTTCAGCAACATAGTAAGTTTGAGTTGAGCCTGGGATACAAGAGACCGTGTCTCAGAAACTAAGGAGTTAGTGTTGTTTTCCTCATAAAATGCTTAAGTTTCTGAGTGCTTTTCCCTTAGAGCAATACTGTGATATATAGTTTTATCCCCATTAAGTAGCTGAAGAAACTGAGATTCAGAGAAAGAGGCTTGGCTCAGTGCTTGGTAACAGATGGAGCTGGCTTGCATGTGGGATGGATTTTTTTTTTTTTTTTTTTTTTTTGGCTTTTCGAGATAGGGTCTTGCTGACCTGGAACCATGTAGTCTCAGGCTGTCCTTGAAGGCACATCAATCCTCCTACCTCAGCCTCCTGAGTGCTGAGATTAAAGGTGGGCACCACCATGCCCGGTTTGCCATGAATGATTTTGTGTTTATTTATGTTTGCCTGGGATGCTTTCAGCTATACCAAGAAAGCAGTGGGTGGTCAGGTGACATCATAATAAAAAAAAAACCCTTCATGCTGGAGGGGAAAATTGAGAAAACCTACATCTGATTTGTAATCTTTGATTTGTTTTTAAGATTTTCTTTTGTGTATGTTTTCTTTTACCCACATTTTCCTGATTTGTATCAAATGTATAACACAAGTTGTAATTACGTTTAATTGGATTGTTTTTAATTTTTTTTAATTACATTCTTGAGGCAGGGTCTTCCTCTAGCTCAGGCTGGCCTAGAATTTACTATGTAGTCTCAGGGTGGCCTTAAATTCACAGTCATCCTCCTACCTCTGCCTCCGGAGTGCTGGGATTAAAAGGCATGTGCCACCACACTTGGCTCGGATTGCTTATGTTTTTCTTAATATCTGACTTCTGTAATATTCTATCTTATAAGTTCATAAGCATAGAGGCTATTTTGTTTGCCTAAGTCTTGGATGGAGTAGTTGGTTTATTTTTGAAAATTCTGACTCATCAGTACATGGGAACGGAATTGAGTGCAGGGACTGATTGATTCAAGCTTGTGTAGTAGTTTACTAGTTTTGGACTGGTTCTGATTTTTCCCTGTCTTCAGGCCCAGAAAGAATTCTTTGTACAACAACTACATGCTGTGTATCATATGCTTATCATGACTGGGGCTAAGTGATTTTGCTCTGTCAGCTTAAGCAAATTCCTTAGTTTTCTTTAAACAAACTAATATTTTGTTCTCTCTCCTTTCCATCTTTGGTTGCTCAAAAATGGTATCCTCCTGGTGTAACCTCTCAGTACAGACATAAATGTTTTCTTCTAAGGACAGACCTGGAAATCATGTTACAACTGCTACTCTTGGACAGCTACTTCCTATTTCAGTGTGATGTACATAGTATCTTGGTTGAAATAGAAAGTAGGACTTTGTTTATAGCAGAAGAGGGCAGTTGGAGTATCTGCTTTAACCATGTTTTTGGTGGTGGTGGTGTTCAGGACTGTATGCTGAGTGTATACATAGAACTTTCTTACTCTTCATAGTAAATTTGGAGATCTGCTCATTTTCCTTGTAGATGTGGGAAACAGCTACTTAGATGAGGAAAATGTTCCTCACAATTTTAATTATTTGGGTCATTAATACTAGGGACAAGAATGTCTATCAGAGCCGGGCGTGGTGGCGCACGTCTTTAATCCCAGCACTCGGGAGGCAGAGGTAGGAGGATCGCTGTGAGTTTGAGGCCAGCCTGAGACTACATAGTGAATTCCAGGTCAGCCTGGACTAGAGTGAGACCCTACCTTGAAAAACCAAAAAAAAAAAAAAAAGGAAACATGTCTTCTGAGCTGAAGAGATGGCTCAGCGGTTAAGGTGTTTGCTTGCAAAGCAGAAGGACTAGAGTTCGATTCCCCAGTGCCCACATAAAGCCTGATGCACAAGGCGCATGTGTCTGGAGCTTGTAGTGGCTGGAGGCCCTAATATGTCCATATCCTCCCCCCCCTCTCTGTCAAATAAATTAAAAATTAAAAAAATTAAAAATTAAAAAATTAAAAAATAAAATAAAAAGAATAAAATAAATAAATAAATAAATAAATAAAAGAATGTCTATCAGAAGACATCAGGGTCTTAGGAAGTCAACTGTATGTTTATTTTCTTACCTACTCTTCCAGACACTTTGCAAAGTTAGGTTTACTATTATATCCTAACTTTTCAGATTAAAAAAACTGAGGTCCAGTGAGAAGTGATCATGTACATAATGAGTGGTAGAAAAAGGTTTGAACCTAGGCCTGACTCTTCAGTCCAGTGGGTACTTTTGCCTCTTAACTATGGTTTCGTTTGTATGTACATGTGTTTAACAACTTTATTAAGATATAATTTGGGGCTAAGGATGTGGCTTAGTGGGCAAAGTACTTGCTGTACAAGCATGAGGACCTGAGTTCAGATCCCAAGCACCCTTATAACATGCTGGACATGATAGTGTGTGCCAATAATCCCAACACTGGGGAGGCAAGACAGGGAATCCTTGGGACTCACTGAGTAGCTTGTCTAACCTAATCATGAATCATTGGTGAAGTGCTAAGTTCAGTGAGAGACCCTATCTCAAAGAATAAGGTAGAGAGAGCAACTGAGGAAGACATTCTACACCAATCCCTGGCTTCCATATGATACACACACATGTGTGCCCATATACATCCAAACATGCATGCACACACAAAAAGATAATAAAGGTATAATTTGCATACCGTAAATTTCATCTGTTTAAAGTGTATCTCATAGCCCAGGCTGGCCTTGAACTTGCAGAAATCAAGCCTTTTGCCTCTGCCTCTCGGTATTGAGTGCTGGTATTACAGGCATGCACCTCAACCTAGTAAGAATGTATTTTTGGATAGCTTCAAAAAACTAGATAGGTAATTTTCCCTCTTCTGATTCAGAGTGGGGAAGATACTTTACTTTTTTCTTAGATTGTCTTCCATGTTCCATGTTCCAGCAAAAGGAGCAATGAACCCTAGAAGGGCCATTTCCCAGAACACCATGTAAGCCTTAGTAGTGGGAGGGACCATTGGAGAGGAAGTTGGGATTATATACTTCAACTCTCAGCTTGTGTGTTAACTCACAGTTAAGTGTTGACCAAATCAGTTCCTTCTCTTCATGCTTCAGTTGCATGCCTGTAATACCAACACTCAGGACTTGAGAGGCAGGGGCTTGATTGCTGCAAGTTCAAGGCCAGTCTGGGCTATATAATGAGTTTCAACCAGCCTGTAGGTGTCTCTGTGACTTGGTTTGCACTGTTCCCTTTTGCAGGAATGGGGATGTGCGTAAGAAAGCAAGCATCACAGCCTAGCATCACAGGCTTTTGCTCCTTTCTCCAGAGGCCATTGCCCAGCTCCCTCTTCAACCCAAGTGAACGGTCTTGATGCCAGTGCCTGCTCTCTGGTGTTTCCTGGCCATGGCAGTGACCGAGTGACTGACTGGCAAAGAAGGGATTGTCCACTTTGCTATTTCTTGTCATGGTTTCAGTTAAAATAACATAAAGTTACAATGAGAACATTTTCTAATATGCATACTCAACTTTTGCCTCCATAACAATTGAGTCTAAGTGTATATATATACTTACTGACAAGGCTAACTCTTTTCTGACTTGGCCTGAGGGACAAGAAAATGTTCTCCACTTAGGATTAGCCTTGTTCCACCATCTTCCTAGTAGTATTTGAAATTAAAAGAGAATAAAAGCTTAGATTTTTATAATCGTTTGGGAAACATCATTGAAAGCTGTTTTCGGTGATGGGTCTGAATTCTAATTCAAGCACTGGTTTACTAGGTTTATAGTCTTTGGGCAAATGTTAAGCTGTTATTTATAAAGTGAGGATAATAAAGCTGATTTTTCAAGAGGGATTTTGTTAGTTTTGATGTAGCTGTTTGTCACCATCCACTAGAGTCATCACCTTAAGCATCACCCTTTGCCTAGAGTGTAATTTCACACTTCTCAAGTCACTCTTCCTGACAGTGTCTTCCGCAGTCTTCAGAGTGTGCTTATTCTCATTTGACAAATGAGGAAATGGATCTCAAAGCAGTTAGGTGGCTTGTCTGAGGACAGGGACCTCCAACTCCTACTCAGGGACTGCTCGTACACTAGGCGGTGGTAAAAAGGGCCCTGGTGAAAAGTCTGATTATAATCTTTGGTAGGAGAGAGTGGCAAAGTCACCTCAGTTTCTACTTTATTACAATGGAAATGCTAATTGTACATCGAAGCCCACTTTTGTTTGTTTAGCAAACAGTTAAGGTACCACATAGTTTGCCTCACTCTGTGCTAGGCGTATTCCTTCCCTCAAGCTGCTTGTGCTTTACTAAGGCTAATAATGGATTACTGGCTTTAGTGACAAGTGCATGTGCGGGGCATGAAGTAGTGTTGGAGGGAGTGGTTCAGGAGGGAACCACAGATACAGCTTTGGAGCAGGGCATTGCTGGTGAGAAGTCTTAGGATTGTAAGTGAGAATTAAACTTAGTAATTGTTGTGCATTGTTAACTGCTGTGTATGTTTGGCTCTTTGCAATGATCATATCTTATGGAAAATAGTTTTCTAAAATCTTTGGCTTACCGATGAGAACACCATAGTTAGAACCTAAGTTTAATTAAAAGTAAGAAGAAAGATTTCAGTGATGAGAAAGCTTAGGGTATCACTAAACAAAAAAGTCTATGTAGAATGTTTGATTTTAGAGGTTCTTAAAATGAAGTATATCTATTACAATTGTCTCCTGCTTTAGTGACACAAGCCTGCAGACTATTTATAAAGAATGTATTTAATGATACTTTTCTTTAAAGCCAATTGTACTTCTGCAGCATTTTAAATATTTGGGAAAGATATTTAAGGCAGTCTTGGGAACAAGGAGGTATAAGGGCAAGACAAAGAGAAATTGTTTCGTTGAATCACACTTAGGTAATTTTTTTATTTTTTAGATTTGCTTGGGTTCAGCCTTGGGTGCATGAAGCTTTCTTTGTATGAAATCCTGAGGGAACAGAGACTAATGAACAAGGGGACTTACAGTCTGGCTGGGGATAGAAGACATTTGTGGTCAATAAAGTGGAAAGTTTTCATGAGCTGCTTGAAGATCTTAAAGATGGAGTGTGCCATTTGAAGTGAGGATTGTGTGGGAATGACAAGTTAGAGGAAACACCCAGAGCTGAAGAGTTCTGGAAAACAAAAGGGGAAAATGAAAGATGAGGGTATTTCCGGAGAGGTAACAGCCTAAGCAGAGGCATGGAGACCTCAAGTTCATGGTTGAGCATCTGGAGTCCGCAAATTCAAAATGCTCCAAAAGTAAAAACTTTCTGAGCTCTGACATGATGCCAGCAGAGAAAAATTCCACACCTGATCTTACACAACAGGTTGCAGTCAAATCACCAGACACACTAAATATGTTGTGTAAAACTCCCTTCAGTATGTATAATGTGCATATGAGACATAATAAATTCCTTGTGTAGATTTGGGTTGCGTTCCCAAGATAACTCATTATGTATATGCATATGTTCTAAAACACACAAAAAAATTGAAATCTGAAAGACTTCCAGTTTCAACTATTTTCAAATAAAGAATGATCTATCTGTACCTAGTACTTAAAGTACCCAACAAATAAGAGATAAAGTTTAATGCTGAGATGTAGTAGTTTATAAGACTTTGATCCTCTTTTAGAGAATGTGATGGTTAGGTTTTGTTGTCAACTTGAGCTTTTTAATTATCTTAGGTGGGTCTCTGAGGATGTTTACAGGAAGGCAGCCTCTCAGTAGGGGGCAGGATGTAAGGAAGCCCAAAGGAGCTGTGTGGGCAGTGCAGGAAGGAAATTCCAGAGACTTAGAAAGCCATTAAGTCTGGGATAGGGTGCAAGACCCCACCCTAAGCCTATGTAAAGGAGAAGAAATTCTCTTTGGCCCTCCTGCCTGTTTGCCTTTTTTGTGTGTGTGGTATAGGTGATGGGTTTTTCTCTCTGCTTGGACCTGTGAAAGAGGACTTCCCCTGGATCTGTAGCTTGAATAAATCGTTTCCTCCCATAAACTGTGCCTGGTTTGGAGATTCATCCCAGCAGCGTGTGGCTGACTGCGACAGAGAAGTAGTGAGAGCTTGCTTATTGTTTTCAACTTTTCATTGACAGCCTCCATACATATAATGGACCATGATCAGAATCCCCTCTAGTCACCTTCCCTTTTCTGTCTCCCGAATCCCCACTCCACTGAATCCCTTCTTCCCAATCGTCTCTCTTCTATTTTGATGGCATCATTTCCCCCTCCTGTTATGCAGGTCTTGTGTAGGTTAGGTTAGCCACTGTGAAGTCATAACTGCCACACCACTTGGTGTCTGGAAAACTGTATTGCAAAGCACTCCCCTTCTTTTGGTTCTTACATTCTTTCTGCCACCTCTTCCTCAATGGTCCATGAACCTTGGAGGGTGTGCTAGAGATGTCTCACTCAGTGCTGAATACTCACTCCATTCTCATTTGTTCTCAGCACTTTGGTGAGTTTTGAGTCTTCCCAGTGGTTACCACCATTTGAAAAGAGAAGCTTCTGTAACCGAAAGTGAGAGTATCATTAATATGGGCATAAACAGGTTTTTAGAGGGCAGTTTGGTGGGCATGATAAACCTATTTAGCCAGACAACAGTAGTGTTTTTTCCCCCTAGTGCTATGACCTCCCGAGACATAGGCTTTTGATTAGGTTTTTCACTACCAGGCAGGAATTCCTCCTGTAGAATAGGACTTCAGTCCAATCGGAGAACACTTGGTTTTCCCCCATAAAAGTTATGCCACCATTGCACCAGTAGGTATATTTGACCTGGTGAACCAGCTCTGAAGTGTAGGATCCACTGCTAATGGTTTGTTAGGAGTAGTTACACTATGTTAGGCTGGAGCTTTTTTTGTTGTTGTTGTTGTTGTTGAGGTGTTTAGGGATCATATTCAGGGCTTTATCATTCTAGGCAAGCCCTCTATTGCTAAGTTGTAACCTACCCCTGCAGGAACATTTTTATTTGTTTTATTGATTGATTGATAGAGAGAGAGGGAGAGAGAGGGAGGGAGAGACAGAGAGAGAGGGAGGGAAGGTATTTTAGGCCAGGCTGGCCTAGAACTTACTATCGACCAGGCTGGCCTCCTGCCTCAGCCTCCCAGTGCATGTAATATAGTTGAAAACTTACGGTATGATGCTCCAGTTTTGCTCATTCTGGTCAAGATTTCTTTGGCTAGTTTGATCTTGTGGTCCTGTACTAAGTAAAGTATTTCTGTGTGCCTCAAAGGTTGGCTTAGTGGAAAATGCCTCATCAAGGAAACATGAGGAATAAAGTAAGTGCTGGGTGAGAGTGATGGTCAGCTGCTACCCCAGCATTCGGGAGGCAGAGATGGGGATCCCCAGGCAAGCTGGAGAACTGCCGGGCTCTGGGTTCAAGTGAGAGACCCTGTCTCAGAAAATTGAGTGGAGAACAACTGAGACCTCTGGTCTCCACATGCACATGCATGTGCACTCACATTCACGAATACACACCATGTATACACAAAAGAAAGTATTTCTGTAACCTATTATTATTTATATTCTATGTCACTTTAGAGAGTGTCCTTAATAAACAAGTGACCTTGCCATCCAAATATAAGAAAAAATAGCATATTTGATAGTTACTCAAATACCAAAATTATTGCTGACTTCCTCATATACTTACTTGTGGTATAAGAAGGTCATAATTTTCATTTATTAAATATGCTCTTAAAATTGTTTCTGGTTATGAAAGAAGCAAATAAAAACAACTCAAATCCCATAGTTACTTCAGTCATAGAAGACACTAATTATATATATAATCATTAGGCTGAGAACTATAGTCTTTACATAAAACCAATTTTTATAATTATTATTGATCATTAGTTTTTAAAAAGAATAATTTTGTTTGTAAACAGAGAGACAGAGGAGAGAAAGATAATGGGCATGTCAGGGCCTCTAGTCATTGCAAATGAACTCCAGATGCATGTGTTACTCTGTGCATCTACCCTTACGTGGATACTGGGGAATCAAACTTGGGTCATTAGGCTTTGCAGGCAAGCAAGCACCTTTAACCACTGAGCCATCTCTCCAGCCCAATCATTAGTTTTTATAATTGAGTTAGCAAGTGTTACAAACTTACATTCCTATAGAGGTCAGATGTGTAACCTGTAAGATCCTGATTAGGCCTGAGAAGACTCCACAGATTAACAATACTGGCCAAGGTCCATAGCTTGTAAGAATAATGTGTCAATTATTTACTTTGTAATCAAAGGACTGTATAAATGAAAGCTAGCTATTGCATTTTAAACAAGTTGTTAACTTGTGTAAATTTCAGTAAGTCATTCAATATCTCTAGTATTTAATTTTTTTCTTTGATTCACAGCCTCATCTTTAAAAGTTCTCATTCAACTGTTTTTTAAAAAATATCTATTTATTTGCAATGAGAGAGAGAGAGAGAGAGAGAGAGAGAGAGAGAGAGAGAGAGAGAATGAATGGGAGCACCAGGGCCTCTAGCTGTTGCGAACGAACTCCAGATACATGTGCTACTACTTTGTGCATCTGGCTTTACATGGGTACTGGGGAATCACACTCAGGTAGTTAGGTTTTATAGGCAAGTGTGACCTCAAACAGCGATCCTCCTACCTCTGCCTCCCAAGTGCTGGGATTAAAAGTGTACCACCATGCCTGGCTTCTTTCTTTCCTTTCTTTTTCTTTCTCTTTCTGACAGGCCTTGGCTGGCCTGGAACTGACTGTGTATACCAGGCTGGCCTTGAACTTGTAGTCGTCTACCTGTTTCTGCCTCTCAACCACTATGATAACAGGCATACCCCGCCATGTCTGGCATGCTTTTTCATTTCCCCAGCTAGTAGTTTCTTCCTTGATCACAAGCTTTAGTCTTCAGGAATAAACAACAGCCTGTTGGCATCTTAACCAGTTTGCCTTAGCTTCATAAATCCCATATTTCATCAGTGGGATCCAAGTTAGTGTGTATGCTAGTTATCTATAACCAAACCAGCATTGAATTTTCATAACTGCAAGCTAAAATAGAAGATATCTGAATTTGATCTTTCCTTATTATATGATGTGTCTTTGTTCTTCATTCTACTTACTTTGTTTATTTAGTTGCCTAGTGCAGCACTCTTTAGTGTTTGTTTGTTTGTTTGTTTGTTTGTTTTTGAGACTGGGCCTCATGTAGCCCAGGTTGGCCTTTGGTCTTTCTATGCAGGTGAGGTTGACCACTAACTCCTGATTCTCTTCTTGCCTTTACCTCTCAACTGCTAGGATTCCAGGCGTGTGCCACCATGCCGGGCTTATATACACCAGCCTTTCCTATTAGTGGTGTTTTCCTGGAGATACAATTAATTTCTTGGTCATCTTTAATCCCTAAAACCTAGTATACTTAAGAGCACACGATGAAGTTGTGTCTGGAATATAGGTTTGTAATCCCAGCTTCTGGAGAGTCTGAGGCAGGAGGATCCTTGTTCAAGGCCTGTCTGGGCTACAAAGTGAGTTTAAGGCTGTCCTGGGCAACTTAGTAAGACCCTGTGTCAAATAAATAGCGAAAAGAAGCCTGGGGTTATACTTGCCTGTCATCATGTATGAGGCACATGATAGATATTTGATAAATTCAAGAAACTGAATACTTAATAAATAGATTTTGAGGTGACCACAACTAGAAGGGAAAGCAAGCATGCTAGATGGCACAGAGTGAGCTTGAATAGAAGGACTGAAGCTGACAAATGAAATTTAGGAGCATGACTGATGTTCAAAACTCAGAAATACCACCATAAGGGCAAGCTGTAGGAGACTTAGCATGATGTTGTTCTTATGAAAATGGTGGTTTGCGACTCAGGGAACTCTGCGGAAGAGGAGGCGGAAAGATTGTGAGAGCCGTGGTGGGGGAGATTATCCAGAGGCATGGCCAGGAGAACCTGGCTGAATACTAGGCTATCCATGGTCCCCTGTCACAAGGACTGATCCAGACGACCCATGGAGGAGGTTATCCAGTGGAGGGGGGAGGGGAGGGCAGCGGGGAATTGGGGATAACAACTCATTGTTTGCC